>VSDK01011112.1:68207-83661 GCA_009767595.1 Symbiodinium kawagutii | reverse complement strand
AACAGCACCTGGTAATAGCACCTTCCTGCACATTTACGCCGACACCTGGCAACAGCACCTGCCAACAGCACCTGCCGACAGCACCTGCCGACAGCACCTGCCAGCAGCACCCGCCGACAGCACCTGCCGACAGCACCTGCCAACAGCACCTGCCGACAGCACCTGCAGCCAGAAAGTTCGCCGACAGTAACCTTTTCTTTGGGAAGTAAGAACCCCTATAGCTTCCAGCTATCTGGGGAATAAATTGAAGCTCAGGTCATCGTTGGAAAGAGAGAGGGAGAGAGAGAGAGAGAGATATGCATATATGTATATATAGCATGACATATCGGACATAGATATATTGTGCATAGATGTTATCTTATGTACTGTAGATGTATTTCTGTATCAAATCCAGAGCGAGAGGACTTTCAACTCAATCCACAGGGCTACCAACAACCGGTGATGGAAGGCAAATACCGCCCACCTCATCTTGGTGAGAACGGACTTCTGGATTGACAGAAGTGGTATTGTACACATGAGGAAGCTCATCAATGTCATCTTCATTTTGCCTCAAGGACTTCAATACACCCCGGACTTGTCCAAGGACCGAAAGGAACTTTACCCTACTCTGTGGGAGCTGAGCGAAGACTGAGATCACAAAGGGTTTGGCTGTCAAAACTCGGAATTCGAAGTCTCACTAGGACTTCTTTATAAGGAAAGATGCCCCATCTCACTAAAGATGCTCCTATTTTCCCCCTATCTCCAGGCTTGGGAGACTCAGCCAAACGCCGGTTCCGCTTGGGAGAGTCTTTTTAGGACTCGCTTTGGGACAAATCGTACTCCTTCTGCCACGCAGTTTGAAGCCTTATCTCCGGCAAGATGCAACTCAACCAAGGGATAACGCATCATGAAAACCCAACGGGTGAGCAGAAGGTTTATGTGTTGCCAAGACTCTGTAGCGATTATCGCATTGGCTCCATGACTTTTGACATGCCATCCAAGTGACTCTTGAGCCATTTGCGCACGCTCCTTCTTGTTTTGACTTCCAAGAATGCCTGCAAATCAGCATCATGAATTGATACACAGAAAATCTGCCATATGCCAGGCAACTTTGCCATGTATGCTTGCTTTAAATCCAGACATCTCCAGAGTAGCTGCAGCACTCTCAAACGCTCTGCAATACGTGTAGAAAATGATTGAAAATAATTGAAAAATGTCACCAAATCCTTCAAGTGTACCATCTTTCAGACAAGCCCATGGTTTTTCATCGTTTCCAACTCCTGGCCTTCACCCAGCTGTAGGACATCCATCATCAGCTGACAGCAGCCCTGGCAAGGCATCAGCTTCCAAGCACAACAAGACACGTCACAAGCGCAGCTGCATGGCGCCTCCACCACTGCACCTTGGCACGCCAAGAGGGCCAAGGCCAAGAGCCCTCTGCTGCGCTTGGCATGAGCCTCCTCCCAAGCTGCCGCTTCAAGGCACTGCTTCAAGGCACTGCGGTTTTGCGAGAGAGAAAAGTGGGTTGCACTGCTGAGTCAAGCTTCGATTTTCTGCAGTTTCAGTGGTCACGGAAGTCTTCAAAAAGATTGATTGCAATGGTTTTTAAAAACTTTCAAGGTCGGTAAGCCACTGGGAAAGCCAACCAAGCTGCCCTGTCCTTGGAATGAGCACCTGAAGCACATCCGGTTCAACGTCGAAGCAAAGCAAAGGTTGTGACAAAAAACCAGCTGCATCTTTACATGACAAAAACGTTGGATGTAATCTTTCCAAATGCGCGATTAATAAGGATTCCTGCTGATAATCCCCAAAAAGACCAGGTAGTGCGATCCCTTCCACATCCGAAGTCCAGCTGCGTTTTCACCACTGCCTCACTGGAAACGCCTGTAGGACCCTGGTCCTGCCCCCTGGAGTGGCCTTCAACGGGCTTCTTGACGATCCAGTCCTGCAAGCAGCCCGTTACAGCTGCGGCGAGAGTCAGGGACCAAACCAGCACCAGTGCTCTATGATTGCTTGCAGTATCGCTTGTCAATCGCCACCACACTTAGGGATTGATTATTGCTGTGATACCTGTAATTCATGACCATTGCTAACAATTGCTAGCTACTGCCAAGTACCATTGCATAACCACTGTTGAGTTGTTTGAGCCATGTATGCAATGCACTTCTCTAATCCAACCGCCCTTTACCTGTCGACTGCGAGAACATCTGTGGTTCACTCTCAACGGTTTGTTGACTTCCAGCTCTGTCAAAAACCGTTAATTGGCCTGTTTCTACTCTCATTCTTTGGAAGTTGGTTTTCGATCTGATAGAGAGCAATCTCCACATTTTTGCCCCTTTATACAATAGGAACCTGGGTTTTGCTGCATGTCGCTGGGTAAAGAAATCGCAACCCTGGGCAGAAGCCCCAGGTCATCCGCTCCGCCACCATGCCTCGGGGATGGTGTGGCGCACGCCGTTCTCGAGGAACTGCACAACCACCGTGGCATCGTCAGGGCCTGGGCGTTCGCGTCAAACGAGGGTCGCATGGCCATGTGGGATGGCAGGGTGGGCAGGTGGAATGTTGGGTTGGTCCATCAAAGGTGCCACCTACTAAGCAACATCCAATATCACAATAAACAGTCAATGTTTGGGGTTCCAAATTTTAAGAAACCCAATAGCATGCAACGAACGAATCCTTTTGAGCAGTCAAGGTCCTTGGTTCCTGTTTTGGAGACTTCAGGGGCCTGTGATACTGTCATCAGGTCATGAGTTCCTGGCTAAATGAAAGAACTCTGCATTCCTTCGCCTTTCGGCTCTTTCCGGTGCTGCCATCTTTCCTCTTGGCCTGGTGGCATGGAAGCGTTGACAACTGGCGCGGCTTGCCGCTCAAGATCCCTTGCTGCCACAACTTTTGGAAGGCTCGGATTGTTTCAGGCTATTTGGGTCATGACCAAGGTCACTACCAGGGGTAGATGGTAGCCACCTGTGGGGAAGTCGAAGTCATGCCACCGACGATGTGTCTCCAGCCTTGTAGTATGCGAAGGTAATTTCTGCCAGCCGACCTTTCACAGTGTCTTTGGCGCTGCCTGGGACTCAACTTGCGCGAAACTGCTGGGACTGACTGACAAGTTCTTTCTGTCACAGGTGTTTTTAAAAGTTTTAAGATAACTCGCATCGAGGTTCAACCATTCAACCATCGTGTCATAGGTGTTTTTGGAAGATGCCAAGCAATCCTGACACCTGAAGTTTGATTGCTCTCATTGTTGACCCCCTTCAATCCCAGGCTCACAGGTTAGCAAAACAAATTTGTGTTTTGGCATTTAGGTTTTGCTTTGTGGGCTTCAGCCAAAGGATCAGTCGTTGGGGGAGACTGACAATGTGAAACCCCGTGTACAAAGTTGCGAAACCAAACGAATCACCAATCAAAATGATCTTCTCCACCCAACTGTCATCATGTGCTGGAGCAACCCTGCAGTCTTGCAATTATCTAGGCTAAGCCTGCAATCTACTGAGGCTGGACTTCTTCCATGTTGAGCTTTCAAGTTGCCTTCGCTTGAGCTGGAGGCAGATGAGCTCTTCAGCACGTTGTCATGAATGTCCTGTGGGCAAACATGGCATCAGAAGCTCCAAACTTTTTCCGCATCGTTGAAACTCCACTGACTGAGTTTCCACTGCCAAGAGTCTGCCCTTGAACAACCTGCCCGCCTGTTGGATGCGTTCGGACATCCGGTTGTAATTTCCAATGAGGTTCTCATACAAGTCTGCTGCCAGCTTCCTCGCCTCGGTGGAGCCATCAGACTTCTCAGAAATGATCATCTGATGCTTAGGGGTCTCATGGACTCTCCCCATCTTCGAATCTACCCCTACTTGACCACGAGGTAGTTGGTGGACCAGATATCATGATAAGCAAGCATGATTACACACCGCATAAGTGGTAGAAGCAGCGTCCTGCGAAGAACGGAAGAGGGTTCCTTATCGTGAGACTTTGATCAACCTCGATGATGCTACACAATTGCCACCCAACTTCCACTCTGAGTTCGTAGTCCAACAGCCTCCAGAACAACGGACCACGGAGCCAATCCGAAACGTCACCCAGAAGGTGTTCTGGACTGACAACCATTCTAATCTGGTGCGCTTTCAGACTGACAGGTGGGACAAAGAATGCTAGTTGTCCAGTCAGCTCTACCGCTTCTCTGATGGGGAATTCCCATTCTGAGAATCACACCTCGCAAATGCAGAAACTCTATCAATGGTGTGACCATTCTGGGGCTTCTTGAATTGACCAATGGTGCGATGCGGAATATCAACTTGGGAGTTTCTCAAAATAAGGGTACCCCCTAATCATCCTTTGTTAACCATTTATAGCAATAAACCCACCATTTTTTGGGCCCCCCCATTTCACACACCACCACATGCTGTAAGCAGTGCTTCGACAAACCTCCTGTGAGCCAGTGACAACCGAGGTGCTTGCACCTCCATATGCAGCTCCTCCGCATTTGTCGGTGCCGGTGGTGGTGTCGCCATCTGAACCTCCCATTGCCCGTTGCCGCCAGAAAGAAGACTTGGATGACCTGAGTCGTGTTCCCAGTCCCATCCATTTTCAGCGGGGCTTCCACAAGATGTCCCTGGTAGGGAGCTTCACCTTGGAATATCTTGTCTTTGTGCCTGGCACTGGCTACTTCATAGGTGTTTCCAGGCTGGGCGAATGCTCTCATGAAATTGGAACCCTGGCCTTAGCTTCTCAGACTGCCACGGCAGGATTGCTAATGATCAAAGATCTGAGGCTGAAGCACTGGCACAGCTGTTTCCGGTGTTTACTGTAACAATACATCCTCAAATTCGGTGGCACGGTGGGACGTGAATGTTGACAGCCGAGCTGCAATCATTGAACAAGCGGTCAAAAATCTCTTCGCAAGCAGCCTGGATCAAATACATGGTGCTGCTGTGCACTGTCGCATTCTATCTTCCGGTCTTCCGAAGTCGAAGATAATATGGTTGATAGTCATTCAAATCATGGCCAAAAATGATTTGTGATGGCTACTAATAACAAACTACGAAAAAGAATTGTTAGTTAATAGAAGCCTTTTCCCACGCTTCACGCTGTTAACAAAGTTGACAAGCAAAGCCTGCTGCTCCACGAATGATCAATGATCTCTTGCAACAGTTGAATTAGGGGCAGATCACCAGGAAATGAATCAGCTTTGCAGTGGCAAAACCCCTCTGACAATCCTGTTTCAGGAGCTGGCAAGTTTGGAAATTTAAGATGGATGATGATAATCCTCCACATACGTAAAATATACATCAATATAAGGACAGAGAGAGAGAGAGAGAGAGAGAGACAGGACATCAGAGATAGCTGGAATTAGGTCGATTGCATCAAAAAATCCCAGGCTAAGAGAATCTGGACATGGCAACGAAAACCACCTGCAATCATCGCTACGGTGGGTGGCCACGCCTCCTTTCCAGCTGCCGGCACAGGATGCTGGATAAAGCGCGCCAAGGGCAGCAGTCGGCCGTTGGGCATGGCATCCATGGGCAAACGGAGGAATGCTTCGGAACCTTCGGCGCTTGGCGGCCAATGGGATCTACGAGGAGCCGTGGACCAAGGGTCATGATGTCATCATGGGACCATGGGATGATGCTGAATGAACATCATGGGGATGTAAGCGCTGATTATCGTTGTGGAATTTCGCAGGCCACATTGACATGATGGGACGGCTACAGTCACTTGTCTTGTTTCCATTTCATGTCAATCATGTATGTCACTTAGGAATGGTCATGCACCGTAAATACTGTGGACATACTATGATATACTACAACATACTATAAAACATGATATACCAATATGTTCAAAACGCCGTACAGTAGAGCCATGTCGTTATATCGTGGCAGAGAGTGAAAAGAAACAGTAAACAGCAACCAAACATGGTTACAACATCACCTGCACTTATTTCTGCCCACTGGGAGCGAGAGCGAGCAGTTTGCTGTTCAAACAGGTATTTATACAGTCTGCTACAAGCTGCACAACTCCACAAACAAGCCTTCATTTCCGTTTGCTTGATCCCAGACCACAACTTGTCTTTCGTTGAGATGGTTCAATCTAAAGACGATTTTTCACTTTTTTCAACGGAATACCAATGGGATTATCAGCCGTGATCCATAAGCATCATTTATCAACCGTTGTCTACCAACCATCATTCTCAACCATCATTATCAACACCACTGTCAACCACCATCATGAATCAATTTGACCCCTCATTATCAATCATCGTCGATCAATCGTTCTCAACCAATCGCATTCTGTTCATCACCAAAACAGCCCTAGCCCTTCCGTGGTGCGTGGCTCAAGTCGATTCCAACACGTCTCTGCAAGAGCTCCACTTTTGCCTGGCGCCACCGCAGGTACTTCTTCGAGCAGTGGCGAGTTGGGTCAAGCAGTTCATCAACCTACTGGGGGTCACCAACAGTAAGAGCCTGGCGAATGGTGGGGGAACCAGGGGGACTAAGGGTGACCCAGATCGCCATGTCAGAGAAAAAGAGAGAGAGGTCGCCTTGGGTTTTGTGGTATTGGTAACAAGAGCCAACAGGAGATCCCGCTGCGAACCACAAATTGCTGGTGATCTTCCATCGGTCCAGGGTTTCGCTTCACAACTGGATCTCCCAGCCACCGATCTAGCTCCGCCTCTTTGGCTCCATCTGAGTTGCCCTTCCAATGCTCAGGAAGCAGACGAAGTGGCAGGGGCACCTGAAAGGTCAAAGCACCCCAAGCAGATGGCTATGGCTCCACAAACATGCCAAGGGACTGCGCAAATGGCCATAGCCGTTTGGGTAGTAGCAAATCCTCCATCTTGGGGCATTTAAGGAGCCACCTTATCTAAATATGATCACGTTCTTCTTCTTCTTCTTCTCCTTCTCCTTCTTCTTCTTCTTCTTCTTCTTCTTCTTCTTCTTCTTCTTCTTCTTCTTCTTCTTCTTCTTCTTCTTCTTCTTCTTCTTCTTCTTCTTCTTCTTCTTCTTCTTCTTCTTCTTCTTCTTCTTTGGGGAGCCAATGGGAATTTGAGCATGCCCCAATTGTGTCAACGATATGTGTCTGCATTTGTCTCACCCCCTTGCATGTTGCGTATTTCGGGGCCAAAAGCCTTCGTCAGATCACTGCGAGTCAGGTGTCTGAACGTCGCCCCCAATTGAAACACCGTGGCAGGCGGCTTCCAACGGCCACCATGGCCTCATTGTATGCGTTCACCTCGGGCCGAAGCTCTTCTCTATCCATGCTGATCTGCACCTCGGCTGTGGCAATGGTGATGTCCTTCCTGATGTTCTCATCTGCTCACGTGCCCTATCTTCCAGGATCGACTGTGGAAGATTCTGAGACCACGCAGCTGAACATCCCAAAAATGGGCAGAATCCGCAGTATTGGGGTATTCAGCTACCTATGACAACAAATGAAGCACAAAGGAGTTTGTCACTGACGAGCGAAGTGCACACGAACCTCCATGTGGATGTTTTCGCGAGGACCCAAACATCACTTGTCATGATTTGGGTGCTTCTCTGAGAAATAGCGACGTGGCTGCCACGTCTGTCCCACTCCAAGCCCCAGACCTCTCCATACTGTGTGAAGAGCTCCTTTGCTCAAAGACATGGGCTTGGGAAACAGACTTTGGGTTGCGAAAGTTGAGCCGAGCTGTTGATTTGCATAGGACTGATGCTCGAGTCAACAGCACAGTAGCAGTCCTGATTGCTCACTGAGTCGAAACAGTTCCGAAGCTCCATTCCAGGTTCCAAAGCACCCAACCTTGTGTCAAAACACAACATGTTTGCCTACCATCAAACCGAAAAAGTGGCGCAAATGAACCACTTGGAATCTCGTTCTCCCGAAGTCTTGGCGTTCAAAGGTCCTTCCTCATCTCCGTTTCAATGGGCTGCAACCGAGGAGCGCAACGGCAACCATAGGTCCACTGGCCAGCCCCTCGTCCCCGACGAGAATCGTAGGGTCACCGCTGGAGTCGTTGCCTTAGCTGTGAGTGTCAGATCGTGCCAGGTGCAATCCCACTCACAAGTCGACGTTTTGCTGGTTGTTGGGAATCTCAGAATGAAGTCAGATGATGAAACGATGATGAAACGTTGAAATGGTGAAATAATGAAATCATGAAGTCATGAATTCATAGAATCATGAAATCATGGAATGAAACTACGATGAAATGATGAAACGTTGAAATGGTGAAATAATGAAATCATGAAGTCATGAAAAGATGAGACTGTTTCTTGTCTTAACGAAATTGTCAGCTTTAGCGCCCCTTTTTGGTGTCATTGGTCTTGGAGTCGCTGCTGCTGCCTGTGTGAACCAACTGGTTCATGGGTGGCAAACTTTTCGGCACTCATGACCAACTGGTTCATGGGAAAAAAGTCGCAATCCATGACCAACTGATTCATGGCTAGCACTCATGACCAACTGGTTCTGCACACAACAAACTTCTTTGTCACTTGCTGCCATGGCACGGAAATGGTCCAGCACCGGCACCAGGGCACCTTGTACGCCACTGGTGGTGATTGCTCTACATTCGACCAGGCAAAGAGCGAAGCGAATATCGTCCTGACAAGGAGCTAACTCACCATCACCTGCGCCATCCTCAGAAATATGTATATATATATATAAATACACATATAGCTACTACATCACTTGGCAACCAAGTGATCATCATGCACATCAAGGAGGAAAAAAATCTTCCGTGCCTGCGAAGTTTCGTGGAAAATGGCTGTGGATCTAATCCCCCGTGCCCTGGTGTGCCATGATCAACCAGCGATTTCTCTACTATTGTTCAGAATTCCATATATATATATATATATCCTCCATTATTGATGATTAAGATATGTTAAGATTGACCCAACTCGCCCTATGTTTGCAAACCCATTCGTGCTGTCAACCAGTGGTCTCCTCCTTGGCTTCAGGAAACTTCTGCTTGATACGATCCACGCGTTGCTTCGTGAGATCCTCACAAATCGCAAGCCACAACGCCCCAATTCTTCAAGTTCATGCTGCAGGTTGCACAAAATGTCGCACTGGCGCTCGTACCCGGATGTTTTTTTCCTTAAAAACAAAAAAAATGATTGAGAATCTGTGACCTGTTGAAAAGCTGAAGTTTACCCTCGACCAATCCAAAACCCTGTGGACCAAAATCTGGGACAAGTTCGCACACAGGTCTCAAGGTCCTGCAATGCCAGCACGGCATTTTGAACTTCTGGGAACCGAGACAGCCAAGAGATCTCCTGTGCTCAACTGGTTCGGAATGAACAGCATCCGAGAGCCCCTGCATGATGATCTATGATTGGTGTTTCATGTTGGGATTCGCTCAGTGGGTTATGGTGATACCAGCTATACACCAGCTAGATCCAGGTAGTACCCATCCACTACGGTTGGGTCTTCAGAACTTCTGATTTGAATCAGCCTGAGCTGAGGACACCACACGACTTAGGAGGTGGCCAATGGCCAGTCACGCATCCGGCTTCCACCAGCGGTGCTTGCTTCAGTGCACTGAAACAGAACGCTGAAACTGGTTTTGCCAGTCAATCCATAAAACCAAACTGCAAACAGAAAAGAACTTAAACAGTTTGGTTTCACCAATCAATCAAACCAAACTGGAAACCAGAATCCACCAAATCCGTGCCACAGCCACCCTGCACATTCCTACGAATCCACCCCATGCCCATCCCCGAGCCCGCCCCTCCTCCTGCGTCCAAAACATCGGATGATGCACCAAGTCCTGGCAGGGCGCCAGCAGCGCCCAGCCCAGCCCCGTGTCCGTCGTCAGGTCCTGACGCCACAGAAACTCCACATAGGCTTCGAACTTGGACGTGGCCCCTGGAGCGAGGCATGGACCAGCAACAGTAGAGTGGGCAACAAGGGAGAATAGTACTGATTAGAATGGTTAATAATAGTAATAATAATGATCAAAAATCATAGTAATGACGTCATTAATAATAGTAATAGGGGTAAATATCATCAACAAATGGTTAATAGTAAGGATTATGATAGTGATATAGAGTGGTCCATAATGGTTGAGAATGATTATCATGGTTGATAATGATAGTAATAATGCTGGTAAAAAATAGTTGTAATGATAATAATAATAATAATAACAATAAAAATAAGGATTAACAATAATCAACAAATGGTTAATGATAATGATTATCATGATTTATAGGGGTAAGAATCAACACACTTGTGATTAAACAGCTATGAATATCACAAACAATATCACCGACCAATGTCAAAATATCGACCAAAAATTCAACAACAGTCTTGAATGGCTGATAATCATCAACAATCATGGATAAACAACTACTTAATGGTGGTTTGTCAGTCAAAGGTAGAAAGGAAAGCGTAAAAAAAGTAGCTATGGTGGTTTCTTAAGCCATTTTGGGTGAGCGCAAAGTTCTGGTTGGAATTGATTACTATGAATGGTCAAGAAATTTGATGACAACTGGGGGTTCCCCTATGACTTGAGAAACCACCATTGGTTGAAGCGGGGGTGGCATCTACACCTGCCAGCCGAGGCTGGCTTCCAAAGCAACTTTCACCACGGCCTTCGTTGAAGCTTCAGATCCCAAGCCCCCCAAGGCTCCTAGCTCCACCTGGGTGAAACATGAATCTCTGGATCCCTTGAAGCTTCCTGGGTTTCACAGCGAAACATGAAACTTCGTTCCTTGCCACACCCAACAGCGTTTCAGTCTTCAATGCGTCGCCTTTGGCTCTCTCTTTCAACAGTTCTGCTGCCAAAGACTCCTGGGGCTGACAATGAACCCACCGGTTCTTCATCCGAATTTCACCAGCTGTCTATGGCAACCATGGGGGCGATGAATCTGCCCCTGTGTGCCTTGCGATTTCCATCATGGATACTGCCACTTTCCCGTGCATGCCATGCAGCATGATCTGTTGGACAGACCAGCAAGTGGCTTTCACCGCTTCAAACCAACCCGGCTCCTCCACGTCATCCGTGCCGGACACGGTGATCCAGGCTTGCTTGGGAATCTGTCACGGATTGGCATGAAAGGAAGGAAACGCATATCATATCTATGTCTATGTCTATACCTATGTCTGTATCTATGTATACATGCACATATTTCATGTCTGCATGTACACACACAATACGCGGATGTGCATCGCGTGCATATTCATGCGTAGAATGTCTATACGTATTGATATTATGCAATGTTTTTAATTCCCCAAACAGTGTGTGCACTATAGGGGTTCTTACGGTAGTAGAAAAGCTCCTGGAGGTGTGCGCGCTCGCGTGCGGCTAATTCGCCGACCCTTTCGTCAAAAACGTTCCCTCATCTTCCGTTTTCGACAGAAGCCTCGCACGAAACTGGGTCTGGGAGAGCTCTATTCCGGAGCTGCGTTCTCGCCTGCGCGCCGTGCTCGTTTTTTGATCAATGTGCATTTTACGTGGCAGGCGCAAGGGAAAGCTCACTTTTGTCCCTCTTGGGCATTAGGAATCTGTGGCAGGCGCAAGGGATTCGATGCATTTCACAAAACGTGTAACTGTCGTCGATTTTGCGACGTTGCAAAAACGCTGGCAGGCGCACACAAAATGAGCGTGTCCGAAAACATCGACTTTTTCGTGACAGGCGCAGCATTTCGTGATCTTGAGCTCTCTTTTGGTGACCTCTAAACGCTCGTTTCGTGAGACTGTCGTCATTTTTGCATCTGCTATGTCGAGATCATTTTTCGTGACAGGTGCAGGACTTCGTATGCCTCGGGATCACTTTTTCGTGGCAGGCGCAGCATTTTGCAACATAAACGCTTGAAATCGCAATTCGCACTGCAATGGAGACTTCAGGTGCCTTTCATACCTCTGTTTTTTTGTGTCTCGCCTGCGCGCGGTGCAAATTTTGATTTCGCTCGCGCAACCCTCTGCGGACTTCGTGCGTGTTGGATCGCTCTCACCTGCGCGCGGTGCTGATTTTCGCTTTTGACGAGATCTTGTCAAGAGTTCTCTCTTGTGAGTGCACCAATGTGCCGTCAAATGTGTGCTCTCACATGGGCGCTCTCATATGTGTGCTCTCACATGGGCGCTCTCATATGTGTGCTCTCACATGGGCGCTCTCATATGTGTGCTCTCACATGGGCGCTCTCATATGTGTGCTCTCACATGGGCGCTCTCATATGTGTGCTCTCACATGGGCGCTCTCATATGTGTGCTCTCACATGGGCGCTCTCATATGTGTGCTCTCACATGGGCGCTCTCATATGTGTGCTCTCACATGGGCGCTCTCATATGTGTGCTCTCACATGGGCGCTCTCATATGTGTGCTCTCACATGGGCGCTCTCATATGTGTGCTCTCACATGGGCGCTCTCATATGTGTGCTCTCACATGGGCGCTCTCATATGTGTGCTCTCACATGGGCGCTCTCATATGTGTGCTCTCACATGGGCGCTCTCATATGTGTGCTCTCACATGGGCGCTCTCATATGTGTGCTCTCACATGGGCGCTCTCATATGTGTGCTCTCACATGGGCGCTCTCATATGTGTGCTCTCACATGGGCGCTCTCATATGTGTGCTCATACATGTGTGCTCAAATGTGTGCTCTCATCTGTGTGCTCATACATGAGTGCTCTCATACGTGTGCTCTCATATGTGCGCTCATAGATGTGTGCTCAAATGTGTGCTCTCATATGTGTGCTCAAATGTGTGCTCTCATATGTGTGCTCCCACAAATGTGCGCTCATATGTGTGCGCTCATATGTGTGCTCTCATATGTGTGCTCTCATATCGGTGCTCTCATATGTGTGCTCTCACATGTATGCTCTCATGTGTGTGCTCATACATGTGTGCTCTCATATGTGTGCTCTCACATGTGTGCTCTCATATGTGTGCTCTCATGCGTGTGCTCATACATGTGTGCTCTCATATGTGTGCTCTCACATGTGTGCTCGCATATGTGTGCTCTCATATGTCTGCTCTCACATGTGTGCTCTCATATGTGTGCTCTCCTATGTGTGCTCTCATATGTGTGCTCATACATGTGTGCTCATACATGTGTGCTCAAATGTGTGCTCTCACATGTGTGCTCATACATGTGTGCTCATACATGTGTGCTCATACATGTGTGCTCATATGTGTGCTCATAGATGTGTGCTCAAATGTGTGCTCTCATATGTGTGCTCAAATGTGTGCTCTCACATGTGTGCTCTCATATATGTGCTCTCACATGTGTGCTCTCATATGTGTGCTCATACATGTGTGCTCTCATGTGTGTGTTCTCACATGTGTGCTCTCATATCTGTGCTCTCACAGGTGTGCCTCTCAAATAAATGCTCTTGCTGTGTCTTTTTCCCACTTCCCCCCATCTCACTGTTTGGGGTCTCTTGCCGGGATAATGTATTCAATTACAGAACTATACCTGAGTGTATGTACATGTGTATATACATATGTATGTATATTACGAAAGCATATCAGCAAGTGCATGCACTACTCAAAGCCAGCCCGCTTGTGTATGGTTTGGCATACCGAGTGACCTACGCCACGCCGGTGCGACATTTGTGGCTGGGGAGTGCCTGCAGAAACTTCTGCCCGATCGATAGCTTTTCCAGCTGGCTATCTCTGAGCTTGATCTTCAGCCATACACCTGCAAGTTGAAAAGCCGTGCCAGTCAGGTGGGAATAAGCCGAAAAACATCATCAAGTTCTCATGTCGCAATGCAATCTCAGCATTCCTCTGCTACCTTCAAACACGGGAATACGATGTCAAGGTGGTGATGATTAAAGGAGATACTTTCTACCTTGACAGTTAGGTAGTGCCTACATTGGAAAAATGCATGATCCAAAGATCGCACATCAACATGCAGAAGGTGCCTGACTTTCTCCCCAGCTCAACAAGGTCAATTCCCTGTGCACCCAGCTCTTTCAGCCATGACCTGCGGGCCCAGTGCAGCTTCATCGAAGGAAGCTGCCAGGGGTTTCTCTGAACTGGGAATAGACGCCTGCAAGAAATCGTGGGAATATCCCCAGTTCCGCGAAACCCTGAAAAATTTGTGGTTGCAAAAATACGTCCAAGAAAAAGTCCGCAAAAATCGATGGATTTTTTACTCAGCCTGATGACTTTGCACGTTGGCTGGGCGGGCATTGGGGCCATGGCTCTCAGGAGAATCGGTGAACCCTGCTCCATGGCTGGTCCGGCAGCTGCGCGTCCTGAGTCTCTTTTCTGGTGTGAAGCCCTCTTTGGGTCCATACCTGAGGCCACACAAACGGCATCCACATGGGTGTTTCTTAGAAAAGGGGACCCCCTAAAATGGCTGGTTTATACTATGGATGATTGATGTTGGATGATCTGGGGGGTACCCTTTTTTTGAGAGACCACCACATGTCTCTCAAATGATTCCCTTCTGTCATGTTCTGTTGAGAACTAAGCGAACATGTCACCCAAGAAAGCCCTTCAATGTTCTCTCAGCAGCAGAAATGATGCATCAAATGTGAGAAGCTTTTGGGAACGGATCTGTTGAAGCGTGACCGCATTCCAGAGGATTCAAACTGCATCCAAGTGGCTTTTGCTTAATTTTTGGTTCCTTCTCAGCAGTCGCGAAGCCGGCCAACCGCAGGACTTTGCTGCACTTGACTTTCTGCCTGATGGACTGTATCGCCCGGTATCACACTGAACAGCGTCATGGCCTTCCAAAAAACTACCATGATAGCGCTCAGTGAAAGATCTGCATCTAGCCCTGATGTCCTGCAAGTGTTCTCCAACGTTTCAGATCCCAACTCTACAGACAGAGGCAAAGAGGGTCCCTCACAGATTAAAGACAAAGAGGCATATCCAGAAAAGATTGGGGGTCAACACCCCCACCGACTCGCCCAAAAAGGTTTGCAACGAAAAACTGGTGATTTCAGCTGCACATGCATTGGTCTGTGCATTTGAATCTGTGCAAATCAAGAGGGATTGTATGCATGTATGTGTACATCTGTACTGTATGGATGCAATGTGTATAGTCTATGAATGTCTGGCAAGTAAGTAGTGGTATGTACAGTATTGAGTGTATACAATGTTATGTGAATTGCCTTGCAGAAATTCAGCCTACCGTGATGTCGTATAATGTAGTGTATGCAATTTACCTAACGTACGTCTTGTATGTAACGCAATGTAATTAATGTGAGTTTGTATGTTTGTCTGTAATCATGTGTCTTGTGTTTATTTTGCCTGCATGCACATATGCATGCATGTGTGTCCCCTTATGGAATAATGCATAGATGTTTGGATGTTGTACCCCCGTGTGTTGTGATTGCCTGCTAAAAGGCCAGTGCATATATATATATATACATATATTTATCTATTTATTTATCTATTTATTCATTTGTTTATATTTCTTTACATATATCTATACATATACAAATTGTAATATAGACAGAAAGAGAAGTACACCGTTTGTGGACATGCCCATGTTCCGCTGAAAGGTTTGACTTTTCTGGTATGTCAAAATGTCTTCGTGCTGTTTAAGT
>VSDK01011112.1:57488-68130 GCA_009767595.1 Symbiodinium kawagutii | reverse complement strand
GTAGGGAATCAAACACCGGAAACTTCTGCTCATGCCTGCCACAACTCTGATCTTTCAGACATGTTCTTCTTGAGATCTGGAACCTCAGGCTTTGGATGGTTGTCTAAAAATTCATCAGACTGGATGACCATGATTGACCATCATTAACCATCATTGACCGCAAGTAACTCTGGTATGGTTGATCATACTGATGGTTACTGGGGGGATATACCATCATGAACCATCATTAATCATCATTAACCATCATCTAATCACCATTGAACCATCATTTGACCATCATCAACCATCAGCCAAGACTGGAAAAAAAAAACCAACTCCTGCTGCTGCAAGGCCGCCGTTTGCCCAAGGAACGGCCGCAGTCCACAGAGTCCGCCAATCCCCAGAAGTGCACCAACTGGGCAGCGCAGTGAATGATGCTGAGTGAACCACAGGTTTAATCATGCTTAGTGCTGGTTAATGATGCCTAATGATGGTCCATTCATGATGTTTAATGATGGCCAATTAATGATGGTTAATGATGGTGAATTATGAATCATCATTGATGATGGTTTAATGCTGCTTAATGATGCTGGGTGATGGTTAATGATGGTGAATGATGCTTAATGCTGATTAATGATGGTGAATTAGTAAGTAAATTATGCAGTTGAATGATAGTATGATTGGATTTGCTGGATGCACTTGGGACCAACTTGATGCATAAGCCAGCCCTTTTCACTTTTGTGAAGGCAGTCTGGCACTGACTTGGGACTTGAGATCCTTCACTCAGACCCAGTCGCAGCCAAGGGGCCTTTGGAAACATCACCACCCTGGCAGGTCTGGAGATCTGGATCGCCTCTGCCTTGTTTCCAGCAGCGCCAACTTCTGAGGGCCAGAGATGTCGGGCTGGAAACATGCACACATTTTTTTCCGTAAACACTAATGGTTAAACGCTGAAATGATGGTTCGTGATGATTAATGATTGTTACTGATGAATAATGATGATATTAAATGATACAGTATTCATCTTTCACATTTCCGCACACATCCCATCTAATTTAGCCGAATTTAGCCATCAAGCCGTCATATTGGTGCCTTGTCATGCCGAGCAAGTCGAATGGGTTTGCGGGTACTGCAATCGGGATGTTCATATTATGAGTGTTTCTCAAACTAGGGGTACCCCCAAATCATCGATTCGCAACCATTGATAGTAGTAAACCATCCATTTTGAGGGTTCCCTATGACTTGAGAAATCCCCAAGTGTAGCTACAAAGTTGATGGCCTCTCCCAGCAAAAGTGATCGCTACCAACGAAATTGCCAAATCCACGGATTTTTGACCCACCAAATCTGCCAGGGCACCATGGATCCAGGTTGCCGAAGCTGGCGAAGGGAGCGGCGACCATCCATGGATCGTTGGACGCATCATGCTTTGGATGCGCTGCGAAATGACTCCTATGTTCATGAGCATCCACCCACACCCCTGAAATTTGATGATTGCATCAATTCGTGGCTGATGATTGCCTCATCACTTTGTTCAACTCCAGTCTTTCGTGCACAAGATCAGTCTTTAAGCATGTTGAGCTGCACAGTGGCTGCGTCTTTACTTGGGAGCTTCGGCACGACGGAAGGGCCACATCCACTAGAAAAGCAAGTCTGGCTTCCACAAATATTCAAAGAGAATACACGACTGGTAGTGACCATTGATGTTGCTGTAACCCTGCGTGGTTGCGCGATGTCGCCAACAGGTTATACTCTCCGCAAGAAGAGAAGGTGAATGGAATGAACGCTGCAGAATGATTTTACTTATCTGTTTTACTTACAAAAAAAGAGCAGATCAATAAATTTGCTAGCAAAGACGATGGTGAGCACAGAAATCCATATTGAAACAACACCATCTCATGGTGATGATTCTTACCTGGTGTTGATAGCAAATATCATAGATTGAAAAACATCCAGGCCCTTTAGACTTCTGGTAATGTATATTAAAGGCATTGTTCACAGCAGAGCCTCTCCTGCCTTTTTCTCCAACGGACGTTTGTCCATGAAAACTACAACTGCGGGGCAACCTCGCAGAGAAAGCACCCACATGCTGGACAACAGGCAACAACGGCCTACCCTACATCGCGTAGAGAACCAACAAAAAATACAGGCAGCTACTGTAAAATATGTGGATACATAGATGAATGATGATGAATGGATAAGCAGGTTGACATTGCATACGCAGATGTGTGCAAATAAGTGTATCCATGTATAGAATCCCCGTATGCCAAAAGTGCCCCACTGTGATTCTATTCTCATAATCTTGTCGTTTGAGACGATTCAGATTGATCTTTCAATTTCAGGCCAAGCCGCTCCCAAGCTCACCAAATAAAAGGTATCAGCTTGTAGGGAACTTTCCTCAGATTTCTCAATTCCACCAACAAGAGGTTTTTCGCATTGCAGCCGTTCTGCTTACACTTCATTTGGATATCTTACAGTTCATCTGCAAGAGATATCTGACTTCCTCTGGTCACTCCGGGCTGAAGTTGAACAAGAAAGAAACCAAAGTGCTGTCGCGATTTCCTGCCCACAGTAGAATCTCAAGTGCTCGAACAAAAAATGACTGAAATGTCCAACTCCATCGCGGCAAAGCGATGACATGAAGACGCTGGCGATCGTATTTGGTACTGACCCATGTAGTGGTTTCTCAAAATTGTGAACCCAAAAAATGGATGGTTGATGATTAAAACTGATTTATATCAAGGATGATAACTGGGGGTACCCCCTATGACTTGAAAAACACAAAAAACATCGGGACTCGCCAAGAAGCTCTGAGTACTTGGCCCATTCCTCGGGCCGCGCTGCTTTCAGTGCCTCCTCCTCTTCAGCGAGCTTCAGAGACAAGACCACGATGAGTGCCAGGGTAAACACTGCCCGGACGGGGCTCAAGGAGGCCATGGTGGCTGCGCCAGCACACATGATGACGAAACCTGTGTAGGTTGGCGATCTCACCTCGGCAGCAACATGAAGATGTTCCCAGATGTTCCCTTCTGCTAAGGACGGGTCATAAGCAAACGATCACACTGGCAAGGGGAACATTGCCACAACAAAAGTTACTATGGCTGGTGAGTATTCAGTTCATGGAGGTGTCCACCTACACTGATTTGATCCACAGACTACGCTTTCAAAACCTTGCAAACATGAAGCAGCCCAGCTTTTCAGAATTGTTTTGGTTTGGAAAACCTAATCACTGGAAGTTTGAATCACATTATAATTGGGACCCAACTACGAAGAAAGCCCCCACATTTGGACTCCCCACATTTAATGGGAAAGTACCATACAGGTGTTTCTCAATAGCTAGAGATGCCCCCAGTTATCATCCACTATTTATCATTTACAGTAATAAGCCCACCATAGCTCTGGGGGGGTTCCCCAATTTTCATAAACTGCTCGTTCAACTACCATCTATGGTCGGCATGCTGAGAATGGTTTGCTCAACTATGCTTGGGATACCCAGCATTCAATCCCGAATGCTGGTCTCATCAGAACAGGAACCCCAAGCCAATGGCTGGTTTATCAATGGCCAATTTTCACTGGATGATACTATCAATGGCTGGTTTATGTTTATGGCAATTTTATTACTATCAATGGCTGGTTTATTACTAACTGGATGGCTTATACTCACTAACTTAGGTTTTTCGTGTTTTTGGGATATGATTGATTTACCATATAACCACTAATTTTTTTTTTTAGCAAGGGATCGACCATAAGCCACCAGACTAGCAACTGGGAGTACCCCTTATGACACGAGAAATCCCCATCTCTCTGTGGCTTGGTCCAACGGTGGTCCCTGGCGCCGAGGTGCCACGGCGAAAGGCCCACTGGTCTCCAGTCGACCCTCCTCGATGGCAGCTGTGACTTGGACGATGGACAGCACGCCTGGCGATCTCCGGCGGCTGGGAGCTTTTTGGAGGAGGTTGATGGTGGTTGATGGTGCTTAGATGATGGTTAATGATGGTTAATGATGGTTAGTGATGGTTAGATTATGGCTCATGATGATTCATGGTGGTGAATGATTGTTAGAGATTGTACAATTTTATGGTGAGAATTACTTTTAGGATATTTGTTCAGAGATTATACAATTTTGAGGACTGTTTTTAGAGATTATACTGACTCTACTGTCTGGATGTAAAAGTCTCTAATAAAATCCAACAGAACAAATTGCTCTCCAAAATATCCATAACCTGAGAAGGGAGGAACGAAAGCCAGCAGGAAGCAGAGAGAGAGAGACACAGCACGAGACAGATAGAACACAGAGATAGAGTGAGACAAAGATGCAGACAAGACAGAGGCAGAAGCAGAAGCAGAACACAGAGAGAGACAGATAAAGAGAGAGATGTGGGGAGAGAGAGAGATGGAGTGAGGAAGAGAGGCAATCATCATCATCATCATCATCATCATCATCATCATCATCATTATCATCAGCGTATCATCATCATCACCACCACCACCACCATCATCATCATCATCATCATCATCATCAGCAGCATCATCATTCTTATGTCAACATTATCAATCATTAAGCTTCTGGTCTGGATGGCTCGGTCGATCTCGCCGTGCCTTTGACCATGTTTTTGCATCAGCTGGGTTTCCAAACAAACACCTTTTCTCCCTCTTTCGAGGCTTCCCGGCCCCTCCCCACCTGCCAACAAAAACCATGGTATTTACAACGTTTTTCCCCACCTCCCGACAAAAACCATGGTATTTACAATGCTTTTCGCCATCTGGAAACAAAAACCATGGTATTTACAACGTTTTTTCCTCACCTGCCAGCAAAAACCATCCTATTTACAACGTTTTTTTCCATCTGCCAACAAAAACCCTGGTATTTACAACGTTTTTCCCCACCTGCCAACCAAAACGATGGTATTTACAACGTTTTTCCCCACCTTGCAACAAAAACCATTGATATTTTCCACGTTTTTTGCGCGCAGCAAACCTCCGCCCTGCCACGCAATGTAAAAAAACCCTGGGTTTTACCATGTTTTTGCATCAGCTGGGTCACCAAAACCACCTTTTCTCCCTCTTTCAGCGCTTCCCGGGCCCCTCTGGTCAAAGCTCCAAAAAACTTCCCATTGCCAAGCATAAACACCCTGCTGTCGGCTGAAATTGGTCCGTTTGGTCAGGTCCCCCCCCCCAGACCCCCCCTTACTCGCTTTGCTCGCAAAAAGAACTCAGCATGCCTCCCGGCTGGCTTTCGTAATGTAAAAAAAAACAGCTCTTTGTGGAGAATGCGGTGTGATGATACTAGACTTCCAAGAGGCAGAAGAGATTGTATCATGCAGCATGAATTCATCACGGGTCAGAAGAGGAAGCCTAGGATGCATGTATGTATGTACGTACGTACGTACGTATGTATGTACGTACGTACGTACGTATGTACGTACGTACGTACGTACGTATGTATGTATGTATGCATGTATGTATGTATGTATGCATGTATGTATGTATGTATGTATGTATGCATGTATGTATATGAAGACTTTGTTGCGTTGGCTCTTGGAAAATCATTGTGTGACGGCATAGTTTTCCAAAAATCAATGTCGCTTCTCAAAGACTTTGTTTATTCTCCATGTTCGAAAGAATTGTGCAAAAGTGATCGGATTCTTGGAGGAAAGGTACAACGGCATGACTCCCTTCTAGAAGACGCCATATGACAGGCGCGTTGCAGTGACTGTGTCCACTTCAGCCAAGATTCCCAGAAGCCAACCGGCGATGGTGATTGCAAGACCAATCTTGAAGATCGAGTCTGGAGAAAACCTCCGATGTTACTTCAGACAAGCATGGATGTTGAGTTCGGCAAGTACCAATCTCGCGATGTTGAGTTCAACTGGCATCGAACTTGTCTCACTTCCTAGTAGCCTATTTCTTGTGTCGTTTCAGACTTGTTCAAATCCCATGCAAAAAAATCAGGCAAATTGGAAACAGGATAGGACTACCACCCTGCCAGTTTGAGTGCTGAGAAACAAGATCTGCTCCAAGTCCAAATGTTCCGTTGGATATTGCACTGGCATAAATGCACCTGCCACACCTTAGGAGACACGAAAAATCGGTCCAATTGGGCGTGAGCACTTGAGAAGAAGGCGAAGGCGGAGGTCTAACACAACACAGGGGTCACACGGTTCCCAAGTCCCATCTACTTCAAGGAATAAAAAAACTCATCTCTTTGCCACACAAGAAAGCGCAGAGGTCAACGCTTCAGCCTGGCCACATGCGCCCTGATATGGCAGAAAGGAATCGCCAGCTTTCTCCGGGAAGGGCACTTTATCGTCTTTCTTTTTGCCTTTTGAGATGCTTTTTGAGACTGTGCTTGCCTTCCCTTTTTTCATTCCTTTGCTTCTGCCCTTTCTTTTCTGAGCGCTTTCGGCCATATCAAGAAGGCTAGCCTTCAAGGTGCAGAGGTATGCAAGAAAATGTGTGCCAACTGTTGAGATGATGGTGGAGTGTTGCTGCAAACTGTTTCAACGTCAGAACCCCCTATGTAATCTTCAGACCAACAACTACCTTCACCATCCTCTTGACTTCAATGGTGGTCATTTAGAATAGAGAACCCCAAAAAATGCTTGGTCTATCACTATAAATGATTAGTATTGGATGATTTCGGGGGCAGTTCAAGAAACCACCCCATCTCAAAACTACCTGCGATCACATGTGCGCCACCCGTGCTCCCCTGCCTGCTGTTTCTTGGGAGCTGCGAAGGAGACATCTTGACCCAGTCGCGCACCAGGCCACAACAGCAACACCACACTCAGTGTCAAGAGCAAACGGCGGCGACCAGCAAGACGCGCCATCGCAAGGGACCAAGCGAGGTCGGGTGTTGAAAGACTCTGAAGTTGTGCAACTATAAGCATTTGTATTTAGCTTCAGATGATATATGAGTGCTGCTGGATCACTGCACATGCTGCAGGATACTGTCTGCGTCCAAGAGTTTCTCTCTGAGTCCACCCCGTCTTCTGAGCGTTGTAATTCGAACACTACTTGGCACTGCTAGCGTCATGCCGTTCCATTTCCGACTGTATTCAGTTGGGCTGAGATCAAAAGACAACAGGACACATGATTCACACGATCATGGAAGTTGTAGTTATGTGAAAAGTGTCAAAACACTCAACTCAGATTGCCAAAAAACTGGCAATTGTCATCCGTCATCCACTGTGCAAATCGGAGAGCTCAGTTGCAAGTCTTTCATCCCACAATGGTGGTTTCACAGTTCATAGCGGTACCCCCAGTTATCATCCTCTAGCCAGTTTTCGTAACAAATTCCAACCATAACTCGGGGGTTCCCATATAAATCCCATGTAGTAATGAACCAACCATAGCTTGGGGGAGGGTTCCGTCATGGCTTCAGAAACCATCAACATGGGCATCCTGGCACAACCCATGCTGCTCTCCACGCATTTGACTCTACGACTTGGCAGTGCTGGCGGATCCACCAAGCAGGGTGGCAATGTCACCAAAGACCTGAGCAAGGAGTTGGCTTGTCCACAAGGGTTATCAATGGAAACTACTAAGTTACTGGGGTTTGTAGGAGTTTATAGGGGTTTACCAGGGTTTACAGGGGTTGATAAGGGTTTATGAGGATGTATAGAGATTAAAAATGGTTTTAAGGGATTTACAATTATTCATAGAGGCACACTACCTGAGAAGGAGGGAATGAAAGCCAGTGGCCAGCGGTTAAGAGGCTGATCTCCTCCATTCTTTCCTCCTCTCTTCTCTTTGTCTCCTGGCTCCTCTGTGGTTTATCTGTCTTCTTTTTATTGCGTTTTTTTATGTTGCTTCTTCCTTTTGCGTGTCCCGTTTATTTCTTTTTATGTTACTTTCTTTGTCTTTTCCATCCTTATTATGTTTTTATTTTCTCTTTTTGCGCTTGGTCCTCCTCTTCTCCTTTCCTCTTCTCCTCCTCTCTTTTTCTTCTTTTCCACTTTTCTCTTTTTATCTTTTCCTCTTCCTGTTTTTTAAATCCTGCTCTTGTCTTGTTATCCTGTTTTTCCCCCCCTCCCTTTCCTCGTCCTCTTCTCTTTTTTTTCTTTTTTTCATTCCTTTCTCCTCTTATCATGCTCTTCTCGTTTGCTCCTCTTCTTGTCCTCTTTTAGTTTTTTATATCTTTTCTTTTTCTTGTCCTCTTCTCCCTGGTTTATATCTCCGCTCACATTCTCTTCCTCTCCTTCTCTTTCCTCTCCTCCTCCTCGCTTTTTTTCTCCTTCCCCCTCCTCTTTTGCGCGTCTCCTTTGGTCTCTCCTCCTCTCTTGGCCTCATGTTTGTTTTCCCGTCTTCTCCTCCTTATTTCCTCCCCTCCTTTTCTCTTCGTCTCCTCCTCTCCTCCTCCCCTCTCCTCCTCTCCTCTTCTCCTCCTCTCCTCCTCTCCTCCTCTCCTCCTCTCCCCCTCTCTTCCTCCTCTCCTCTCCTCTTTTCTCCCCTCATCTCCTCCCCTCCTCCTCTCTTCCTCTCCCTCTCTCCTCCCTCCTCCTCTCCTCCTTTCCTCCTCTCTCCTCCTCTCCTCCTCGCCTCTCCTCCTCTCCTCCTCTCCTCTTCTCATCCCCTTCTCGTATCCTCTTCTCCTCCTCTCATCTCCTCCTCCCCTCCTCCTCTCCCCCTCTCTTCCTCCTCTCCTCTCCTCTTTTCTCCCCTCATCTCCTCCTCTTCTCCTCTCCTCCTCTCCTTCTCTCCTCTTCTCCCCCTTCCTCTCCTCTCCTCCTCCCCTTGTCCCCTCCTTTTCTCCTCGCCTCCTCCTCTCCCCCTCCCTCCTCTCCTCCTTTCCTCCCCTCCTTCCTCTCCTCATCTTCTCCCTCCGCCTCTCCTCCTCTCCTCTTCTTTTCCTCTTTTCCTCTCCTCCTCTCCTCCTCTCTTCCTTTCGTCCCCTCCTCCTCTCCTCCTCTCCTCCTCCCCTCCCCGTCTTCTCCTCCTTATTTCCTCCCCTCCTCTTCTCTTCGTCTCCTCCTCTCCTCCTCCCCTCTCCTCCTCTCCTCTTCTCCTCCTCTCCTCCTCTCCTCCTCTCCTCCTCTCCCCCTCTCTTCCTCCTCTCCTCTCCTCTTTTCTCCCCTCATCTCCTCCTCCCCTCCTCTCATTTTTTTTTCTCTCCTCCTATCCTTCTCTCCTTCGATCCTCTTCTCCTCGTCTCGTCCTTTCCTTCTCTCCTCTCCTCCTCTCCTTCTTTCCTCTCCTTCTCCTGCTCTCCTCTCCTCTTCTCCTCCGCTCCTCTCCTCCTCTCCTCCTTTCCTCCATTTCTCTTCTCCTCCTTTCGTTCCCTCTCCTCTCCTGCTTTCCTCCCCTCCTCTTCTCCTCCTTTCTTCCTCTCCTCCTCTCCTCCCCTCTTCCTCTCCTCCCGTCCTCCTCTCTTGCTCCTCTCCTCCTCTCCTCCTCTCCTCCTCTCCTGCGCTCCTCCTCTCCTCCTCTCCTCCTTTCCTCCTCTCCTCCCTTCCTCCCCTGCTCGTCTCTTCCTCTCCTCCTTTCCTTCTCTCCTCTCCTTCTTTCCTCCCCTCCTCCTCTTCCCTCTCCTCGTCCCCTCTCCTCCTCTCCTGATCCCCTCACCTCCTCCTCCCCTCCTCTACTCCTCTCTTCTCTTCTCTTCTCTTCTCTTCTCTTCTCCTCCTCTCCTCTTCTCTTCTTCTCCTACTCTCCTTCTTTCCTCCCTTCCTCTTCTCCCCCTAACCTCCTCTCCTCCTCTCCGCATCCTCTTCTCCTATCCTCTTCTCCTCTTCTCATCTCCTCCTCCCCTCCTCACCTCATCTCCTCCTCTTCTCCTCTCCTCCTCTCCTTCTCTCCTCCTCTCCCCCTTCCTCTCCTCTCCTCCTCCCCTCCTCACCTCATCTCCTCCTCTTTGCCTCTCCTCCTCTCCTTCTCTCCTCCTCTCCCCCTTCCTCTCCTCTCCTCCTCCCCTCCTCACCTCATCTCCTCCTCTTTGCCTCTCCTCCTCTCCTTCTCTCCTCCTCTCCCCCTTCCTCTCCTCTCCTCCTCCCCTCCTCACCTCATCTCCTCCTCTTTGCCTCTCCTCCTCTCCTTCTCTCCTCCTCTCCCCCTTCCTCTCCTCTCCTCTCATCTCCCCTCCTTTCTTCTCCCTTCTTTTCTTATCTCCTTCTGCTCGCCTCCTCTCATACTCTTCGTCTCCTTCCCCAGTGCCCCTGCTCTCGCCACATGTCTCCCCTCCTCACCTCACCTCACCTCTCCTCTCCTCTCATCTCCCCTCCTTTCTTCTCCTGGTGTCTCCTCTCCTCTCCCACCTCGCCTTTTCTCATACTTTTCGTCTCCCTCCCCAGTTCCTTGCTCTCGCCACATGCCTCCTCCCCTCCCCTCTCCCGACTCGCCTCCTCTCATACTCTTCTCCTCCTCACCTCACCTCTCCTCTCTTCTCCTCACCTCTCCTCTCCTCTCCTTTCCTCTCCTCTCCTCTCATCTCCCCTTCTTTCTTCTCCTGGCTATCTTCTCCTCACCTCTCTCCGCTCGCTTCTCCTATCTGCACTGCTCTTCTTCTATTTCACCAAACCACCTCCTTTGACCATAAATGCTGCGCCTTCCACACACATGCTATAAACATGCAACTGACCACCACCTGTTGTTGTCTCTCCGTGCTTGCTGAAGCTCTTGCGCCTTGGACCCTCTAGATAACTCCTCCTTTCTTGTCCTCTCCTCTCC
>VSDK01011112.1:22624-53653 GCA_009767595.1 Symbiodinium kawagutii | reverse complement strand
AGATGTGGGCGATGCTCGGGCTTCCAGCAGCAGCTTGGCCACTTCCACTTGACCGTTCATGCACGCAGCATGGAGCGGAGTCCGCATCCCAGGGGTCACAGGGGGCGACCCCGTCCTTAAGAAACTTTGGACTACAGCAATGGCACCCAAACCAGCCGCATGCTGCAGGATCTCAGTCTCCGTGGTGAGCCCTTCACAAGTCTCAGGAGCGTCTGCGGAATCCTGGAAGCAGCTGGGATACTTTGGTTCTCTTCGACGTTCAGCCAAACAAGGGCCACGCAGGTAAATCTCTATTCACCAGAAATATCAAGCACGCAAACAGAAAGAGTTGGCCGTTTGAAAGTCTCAAAGAAGATCCAGCCAAGAAGTTCTGAATGATTCAAACCAGCTGAAGCAGAAATGTGCCCGTTCTCCTCAGTCACCTCGTCAGGAAAAAGCTCTCCCAAGGATGCTTGCGATCTCTGCAAATGCTGGAGAAAGTCCGCCAAACATGGCCTACTCAGCAAATGCACCGGTAGCCTCAGATTTCCAAAAGGTTTGCGCAATGTTCCACACTTTGATTGGTTCTATTGCTGGTCCATAGTACAGCTGCATAGACGTTCGACTAGGAACCATTCAGAATCAAGTCTTGGTACCTCTACGAAGTCAGCAGGTGAGTTTTCACTGGCGGAAAATCCCAAAACGAATACCCCAAAACCCACAGAAACGCAACTGAAGTGCCTCAAGGCACAACGGCTCCGGCAGCTCTTCTCCGAAATGGCCACTCTTTGCTCCACACCTGAAGTGCTTGGGAAAGGAAGGGAGGGAGTCCTTTCCACCAAAGTCTAAGACGTCCAGTAGCAATCATCCGTGTGGCTCCACTTGTACACGTTCTGCCAATACCTACAAAGGGTGGTTTCGTAAAATAGGGAACCCAAAAAATGGATGGTTTATTGATGTGAAGCATTCAAATTGAATGATTTGGAAGGTCCCCTATTTTGATCAACTCCCAAATCACTTCCAACGCAATATTTCAGGACAGCCCAGCAGACCTCGCGGCGAGCAGTTGACACACCCGCAGAGCAGCCATGGAATCACCTCCAAGTGCGAGGAAGTTGGAACGGTTGGTCTTCACTGGCACTCCAAGCACCTGTGCGTGGAAAATTGCAGATGCTTCAAAATTTGGTGCCTCATCCGAGTTCAGTCTGTCTTCACTTGTTCTTTCGTTTCCTTTTTTGGCAGAAACACCGATCTGTCCAGTTTTTACGGATTGAAAAAATCTTTGGATCCCACGTTTCTGCAGATGAAGGCGTAGAATGAGACCAAAAAGAACTAAATCAATCAAATCACATGTTTTAGCACTCCAGATGAGGTTTTAGTACTCCAAATGAGGTAATTCGATAAGGCAGGGTGTAGTTCTGGGATGGTGGTGCTCGCTTCAGCCTCGCGCCACGCTGATGCCACGATCTCTGCGGGTCCCCGGCAGAGTGCAGGTGCAGCAACGTCGTCCAAGGGCAGCGGAAGTTGCGCCAACTGCCGGCGGGACACCTTCATCGTGGTGCAGTCACTTGCAGCATGGCGAGTTGGGTCAAGCGGTGAACCACCAATTTCATGGGGATAATACCCAACAATAATGATAGGGAAACAGCCTGGTTAATGATAGGGGAACCCAGAGCAGTATGGCAATCTGAAGTTGGATGGTCAGGAGGTACCATTCATGGCTTGTGTGAAGTCTCCGTTCTGAGTCTCAGGTCGACAGTCACTTTGGAAATTTGGCACAGGCCCAGAACTGGTCCTTGATGTCTCGTACCGATGCGATCCGGTGATGCCAATCTGAAATCGAAGATGTCAAGCTACCAAAGCTGAGCATAGACCGCTGTGGCGAGGATGAGAGGAAAGTTGCCCTACATCTTAACATGCTATGATCTACTGAGTCTACCATGCTATGATCTACTAAGTCTACTGTGCCTATCAACAGCCTTTTGTGGACACACCTTACATCCGGTGTCACCTTGCAGCCTGTGCAGCGCCTTCCCACTGGAGGTGAGCGGTAGCTCGTCAAGCGCCAGCACCCGAGCCGGAACCATGTGCGATGGCAAGTGCTCTTCACAACGTCGTCGCAAGAAGCTGCAAGTGACTCTCTTCACACCTTCGCTTGCTTCGCTGTCTCCTGGACTCTGCATCCTTCAGCTCTAGTGATACTTCATGATAAGCTTCTCTTCGGGGACTTCTGCTGAATATTCGAAACAAACAGCCCTCCTGAAAGTAAAGGCATCGATACAAAAAGGTGGTCCATGGGTGCTAAAGGCATCGATACAAAAAGGTGGTCCATGGGTGCATGCCCCTTTGTTTGACTTGGTAAAGACCTTAGTATCTGACTAGCGCTGTCGAGAGGGGCACTCCTCGCAGAACGCAGTACATCAGCAGTAGCTTCTCTGCCACTACTGCGGCTGCAGACACCACCAAATCAGGCCTCAGTGAGCTGCCAATGTTCAGTTTGTGTCGCCAAGATTTATCAATTGTTCATGGATAAAAAAAAATGCACCTATACCACCCCATGGCTGCAGATGGTAAAGGTCCTTGATATGCGAGGCAGGACAACACACTGCAATGACCAGATTCTTTGAGTGACTCACACGGTTCCCAGTGCTTCAGATTCTTGAGCAAGTGAGGCGAACTTCCAAAGGACTTGCAGTAGTCACAAATCCTTTCGAATGTTCAAAAACACACAGTATGAGGCTCACTGCATCAGCTTCCCCATCGAATGTCAGGAATAGGACATCCCACCGTGATGTTCTGCCAAAACGTCGTTGGGTACAGAAAGTTTCGATTGGAAAGCTGCCAAAGCCGCTGAACCTTCAAGTCTGTGGAAGCATTGATTACCAACTATCATTCCCCAATGAGTGGACCAACCGCGACCCTTTTGGCTTCTTACTTCGACCCAAGGTGCGCGGCAGCCAACATAACCTCCTCAATTTCTCCCTGCTCAACGCGTCGGCCGCGCAACTTCCTTGGTAGCTGCTGCAGGTCATGGTCCTCGCTTCAAAGAGTCTGGGTCACCGGGAAAATTCTGCAGCTTCAAGAAGGAAATTCATGAGATTCTGAACACCTGTCTAATTGTTGAAATGCATCATTGTCTGTGCTCTGCCATGGAACATGAAGAGAATGCTGCGCATAACCCCACTCAATTTGTCAAAACATTGGAGGCTTTGACCCTGCAGGCAGGAACACGCGTACGAAGACGAAGCTGATTCAAACAAGAAACACCATTCCATCTCTTCGACCAAGAAGATGCCATCCACGACCTTTCATCGACGTCATTCTGCATATGTCCAGCTTCTACGGTGTGTAACCTTCTCAGGTAATCTTGTATCTTCGTGTTTGAAGAATTTGGGAGCCAGGGGAATTGGGTGTTGATCAGAATTCTTGTGACTTAATACCAGAGCATGGGGCAGGACACAGCCAAAAGTAACTTTTTGTAGGTCTTTCCACTCCAAAGGACAGCTGTCAGTCGAACAGTACTTTTGACTAGGCCCTTCGAATCATGCACCATGTGTCTAGGCCCTTGTGTCATTCATAGGACCATGAGACAGGTGCGAGGCTTGGGGAAAGCCAGCCAGAACAGAACAGGCAGGTCATTTGTGGATCATGTATGACATCACGGCAGACCTTGCCCTACGCCTGTAGAAGCTCTAGGATGGGACAACATCTGCGAGTTCAGCGCAGTCACAGACCCAAGGCCTCTGTCTTTGAGAGCGTCCTTCGCAGCGACCAAATCGCCACCTTGCATCCATTGGTGGTCGTGTCGGCGGCACTATGCTGAAGCACAAGTCCCAAATAGAGAACCGACGCTCATGTCAAAAAATCGTCATTGTGGACAGAAGCAGAGGAGCTTCCGAATATGCAATGATATTCAACAAGTACCGGTGGCTCGAAAAGAAGTCCCTCTTTCAAACATTCCCCATCAAGTATAGACTATATAGAGGAGTCTTTGTTGGGATGTTCACTAACCCATCTTGGGATGTTCAGGATTGATCCAAACCCAAGTTTTCGGTCATGTGCAGGCCTTCGCAACATGTATGAAATATTCCCTACTGCAATTGAATTTGTGCCGACCAAAGTGTAGCCTTTGCCTATAAAGTTCACGAATTCAGGAAAACAACACAACTAAAACAACCTACTGCGGGCGTCTGCAAATTTGTGCAAGCCTTGAAATGATTTGTCAAAAACAGTCCTCAAGCATGAGTCATCAACCACTATACAACCATTAATGCACTTGGAAGTAGAAAATCCACTATTTTTGCCATCGTTCTACCCATAAAAATGGTGGTTTTCAGCTTCCAGCTTAGGGACTGCCAAAGGCGAACCATCCGTAGCCTCCCAAACCTCCCCTCGTTGGTCCCAAGCACTGCGGAAGCATCGACCCTCTCCGGGCAGCTCTCGGAAGCGTTCCTCTGTGAGCTCAGGTCGCCTACTGTCAGCCCTTCCATTGAAGGAATCTCGTGGGAAAAGATGCAAAAGTTCCCAAATTCACCAAACTCATCGTGGGAAAACTGTTGTCAGTATTGCCTCTAAGGTTCCTCTGTTCTAAGTTGCTTTGTCGCTTGTTCACTTGGTGTTTTCAACATGTTTCACGTCACTGACTTGTTCTGACGTCTTTTGGGTATCCGCCTGATTTGCAGGCTTTGCTCAAGAGACAGGGAGATAGGGGGAGAAAGAGAAAAAGAGAAAAAAGAAGAAACATGGTTGTGTCGCTGACTGCAACCATATTTTTGGCCCCTCCGCGCCAAGCGCTTAACTTCATGCAGTGTGCAGATTTGGCGAACGGACCGCGAGTCATGCCTCAAATAACCAAGGCCGACTTGTGGCCCAGAAATCCACAACTCTCCAATCTCCCCACTTCCATCCTGCACCAGTGATTGGTCTCAAGGATGTGACTGCCGACCAGCAAAAGCAAGCTGTGGATGATGCTGTGGGTAAGTTGGAGGCACAAATGAAACGACAAATCAGGTGCCAACCTCATAGACACTCAACATAGACAACAAAATGCGCTTGGCCTCGACAACCTCCACCCAGCTGTGAGCTGTGAGCTGTCCCAGACATACCCACGGAACTCGCCTTGACGCACTCACCGGGATCATCGCCTGGGGCGATGCAGCATCACTGCTGTCGGCGTCTTGGGATCAGCTGGGCCCACCTCTGTTGGCCGCCAGGAAGAGGCGCAGCCCTGGAAACGGAGCTCCGAGTTCTCGTCGGGAGCTCTCGGGCAAGAGCACTGCTGCTGCCTGTGGGGAAGTGGACAGTTGCAACGCACCGTGGAGAAAAACAACCAATGTGACCTGCAAAAATGTCCATATAGAACATATATGAGGTATTATGAATAATGAACAATATATACATTCATTATTTCATATAGTAATATAGTCAATAAACTGCCCCATTAACATGTTCTAGTTGCGGATTTTATCAGATTCATCCTGTGCTTATCATGACCAGAAAAGGTTTCGCATCACCTGACGACTCTCAGCTGGTAGTTGACGGTTTGCAACCCACACTTGCACTTCAAAGGATGACTGTGTTGGGTCCGGCCTGGTACACAGTGCACTCGGTCACACCATAGGTATTCAGTAGACCTCAAACAAGACATCAATGATCAGCAATGATCAAGAAGCCTGAATACAATTCCATGTCCATGCCACACAGGCGATCTTCTCATGGATTTTGCATTTCTACTCATGTCCTACGTTCTTTCCGGGTCAATGTGACGGTGTCTTGGCACAGCCAATGGGAAGCCAAGCGCACTCTTCCGGCCCAGTCGTCTACGATCTGCTGCGGCATCAACTCGCCTGAAACCAACCGCAAGCTGCTCACCTCAGAGACCTGTGCCTACAGCGACGCTCGGCGAAGCTCACAGATGGATGGCCTCCTAGTGCGACAGTGCGTAGAGCTAAGCTCCGGCCAGCCTGGCAAAGAAGTTGCACAGGTTCCATTTCATTGCGAATGAAATGCGGATGTTCATTTCCAGTCTCACATTTCGAAAAAAAAATGTGAAGCAAGGACCTCCACTGTGGCAAAATGGGCTGGAGTTGCTTGCACCTTAGAATTTCGGAGAGCAGAGGGGCTCTTGAATTTCTGTGGCAAATCTGCGATCGAAAACTAGACGGGTCCCCAAACAGCCATAGAGATAGCATCTTTAAGAATACAGGACCCAGAACATGCAAGCAATTTCAAGTTGAATCTCCACAAAGATCAAGTCCAATCCTAGTGAAACCAGCTCTGCCACAGCTTCCCACTTGAGCAACCAGAACGCAGCTATGGTCTATGGTGTTGTGGGAAGCCACGGTTGGTCGCTGACAGCCCCAGCGATCCGAGGAGCATGGCTGGCCTTGGTCGCCTCTAAACACCGACCCAGGGGGAAATCCAGCGGCGCCAGCGCCACGCAAGCTCCAGCGAGCCAGGTTGCAAAGAAGTCACCCAGTGACCTGAGACTTCGTGAGGGATTTTTCTGACATCCTGGTCCAATGAATTCGTCAAATGTCTGATTTAGGTTATATTCGCTCTGATGTTCTGCTCCAAAACGCCTAAAAAATGCACGCTGATTCCACTCTGACTTTGCCATGATTCTCTGCCACGGTGCAAAGAATGCTACCAACCAGACTACTTGCTGCCATTTGGCCACAGCAATCATGTCATGTCACTGACACTATGTGCCAGGCGGATCGAAAGTATGGGCGCTCGCAACGAAAACGACACTGTCTTTCACCACCTCAGGGAGAAGCATAAAGGCACAGCAACTCCTGCAGTCTCCAGTATCCCAATGAGCCCCTGGCTCCCCCTGGCTCCCCCTTGGCTCCCTTGGCCTGGTGCACTTCATTCTTGGCTTTGCAGTAGGAAAACAGATTTCCCAAGCTACAGATGCAGCCTTTGGGACGGCCAGTGCTACCCGAGGTGAAGAAGATGTGTGAAACGTCCAGATCTGTCGAGGACACAGAGCATGTCGCCTCCCCTGGCTCCTGGCAGCCATGGAAGGCACCGGTGTGAAGCCGAACCAAAACCGTTTGACCTTGAGGGGCACTTCAACACTGAGGGCTCCAAACGTGATCAAATCAGTAGTGTTGGAAACAACTGCATAGAAATGTGCTATGTGTAAAAGGTCTGGTACTCGAGTTGTCAAGGTGCCCAAACGGACTTGTGCATGCAGCTGTCACATCTCTTTTCCAGTTCTCAAAACCAGAATACACAATGTAACCTGGTGTACTGAATGGCGTTCGAAAGCTGAAACGTAATACTCCTCATTGGAATTTGGTATGGATATGTACAGACGCAGGTATGTCTGAAAACTTTCCTAGACGCTTTGCTGCACAAAAAAGAACAGCCCTACATTTTCTCTCGGGGGAGGGGCCGAGATCCGGGGCGAGATGGGTTGGGGTATCAAAGCTGGCTTTGGCTTTCCTACATCATCGAATCAACAGGCCAAACCAACCGACCCCGAAAAGCCAACAACTGACTGAAGCACTAAGGAATCAACTGTCAGCTCTCAGCAACGGATTTCGACCACTGACTCAAGACCACGGGTCCTGTGAGTCCTGTGGTTGATAAATGGAACAATCCGAAACGCACCACTGCAGTCCCCACCGAAAACTGCAAGCGGTAATGTCTTGGACATCTGCCCGCATAAGCCGTGACCGGTATCAACCAGTGATGAATCCTGATCAAACCCCCTGGTTTAACTTTTTGTTGCACGGTTTAGAGATGTTCAACCACGGGTTTGATCCAAAATACTGTAATTTCCCTCAGCTTGCTGGTTGCTAATGATCATGACTTAGGAGTTGCTAATGGGGTACCAACATGGCTACAGACTTGCCACCACCATGACTTTGGAGGAGCCCGGGGACATGGCGGCCACAGCCATCCATCGTCGCCTGCAGGGACTCCATGGTGCAAAGCTCGCAGGCTTGGATCACAGGAGTGCCGCCTGTTGTGTGACAGCGACGTGTGGACGCTCGACTCATCAACTCACAGCAGGATGTGCTGTTGGTGGAAATCTAGTTGCTTAGTTGGAAATAAGCTAGTTGGAAATAGGAACACAACTGATATCGCCAAAAAGAACTATTAGGGATATTACTGAAGAGTTGTGCGGCTTTGTTGATGTTGGCTCTCGTATCTGGGCCTATTCAATCAAAACAACAAACCGGCTAGATTCAAAAGCCAGCATGAGCAACAAATACAAGTGTTGGACCACTGCTCAATTAGAGAAGCCCGCAGTCAGAACATTAGGAAAACATTGATATGTGATATGTGTGAGTGATGATATGTATGATGATGTTTGTGACGATGTTTGTGATGATGTATGTGTTGTGCGCTGTGTCTATCTTTGATCTGGCCACCTCACAAGGATATCATGGATCTGGGTAAGTCTACCGGGGTCACTCGACGTCCGCGTCCTTCCAAATCGGACAGCTGCCGCGCAAGGTCCAGTTGCTTCGTTCCAGCAATGATGGCCAGGAGAGGTCCAACATCCTGAGGCACACCACAGAAATACAGGGCTTCCACCATGAATCTGGGCCTAACAATGGACCAGTTGGATATAGCTGGGCACCACCATCAACATCCATCCACCTTGGACATAGTTGGAGAGCACCAACCTGGGAGTCCCAACGAGGAACACAGCGGGGCTCCTCCAAAATCAAGGCCAAACGTGGCACAGGCTCGGCTCCGAGTGGTACCAAGACCCCCCCAGCCAGCAGGGTGGCAAGTTCCAACACTGGCAGGGCAGCGCCACCTGCGTGACTCACAGTGCTATGGAGATGATACAATCACCACCTTGCGGACCTTGATTCTTGTCACACTCAAGATCATGTGCGTTGTTTTTTTTCAGGAGGATGGTGCCATGGCCTTACCTTAACGGACATGTAAGTGGGCGTTTCTCAAAATAGAGGCACCTGCCAATCATCCAATATGAACCTAGCAATAAACCAACCATTTTTTGAGTCCCCCAAACTGACTAGCTCGAAACCACCACATAAATAGTATATCCCACCATATAAATAGTATATCCCCTATTTTTGTTGGTCATAATCCCCTTTTACTAGGCACAGCACCATCCACGCAGCCTGCAAGCATCATCCCCACATGCTTGGTGCTTGGTCGTCTCTTAGCCGCATCCACCAGAGCTGCTGCTGCTTGACTGGCAGCCGCCCACACCTGCTGATAGCTCCAGGCCTAGCCGTCGGTACCACCATGGGGACCACCCAAGAAAATTGGCCAAAATTCGAGTGGTTGATGTATATACTTCGAATGAACATCATGGCAAATGTCCAATGATTGATATTGTAAATGCTTATTTCAATTGATTGAACGGCCTGCTTGTTTCGAATGGTTGATATTGTAAACCATATGTGGTACCAGCATTTCTGCAGCATGGAAGGCCATCCATTCACTAGGATCCGTGGACCCATGAAGATATTGAAGAGGATGCAGTATTCAGTAGCCATGTAGGGCTTTCTGGGTACCTGATCTTCGGATAAAGGATGCTAAACTCATATCATTGACCATGATTCTGGTAGGCTGAGAGGCTATCCTAGCGGCTATGGACCCAATCATTGAATTAGACCTCGACAAGCACTGGGCTTCATGGAAATGACGCTTGACGGTCTGGATGGAGGTCCCTAAAGAAAGGAAGGGGAAGCCATGTGCGGATTTCTCAAGTCATAGGGGACCCCCCAGTCATCATCCGGCCCCAAATCATCTAGTTAGTAACCATTTGCAGTAATGAACTAACCATTTTTGGGGGTTCCCAATTTGAAGAAACCACCATGTCTACAATGAAACAGGGCACCAAGACATAGAAGCACGACCTATACTCAATGAATTCTTTCCTGCACCGATACTTGGCCATACTTAGAAATTGCGTAAGCAAAGCACCTGGCCTCTGGGACACGCCTCAACTTTGCGCCCCGCCCGAACTTTGGATACCCAGTTCGCTAAAACACAGTCCAACTCCCTGTCAGCAAGCAGTCTTTCTACCCACCAACTTGAGGATGACCTTGCAATCCGAAACTTGCCTTTCACCGCATCAGCAAGAATCATTCTGTACCTGGAACTCTTGTGTTGTTGCAACAAATTTGACCTTTTGAACCCTTTACCTCGTCCCACAGCCGCCGCAGCTGCCGCAGCCTGTAGCTGTTTTGGCTGCAGGGGATCATACCACAGCAAAGCTGTCGAACCAGGAGCCTCCAGGTAGCAGTGGAACCCAACAATTGGTGTTTCCCAAGCCACTTTGGGGACCCCCAGTTACTAGACCATCATCCAGTTTATCAGTCATTTACTTATCATCTAGTTTGGGTGTGTCATCCAGTCTATTCGTCATTTCTGGTCATAAATTCCAATCATAACTTGGGGGGTTCCCTGTCTTAAGAAACCCCCGAGTTGTGATGAACAGATCGTTTGTGTTCCTGGCGGAGAACCCGCGGCCCGCTGAGCCCGCTGTTACCGCTCCAGCCTCATGGACATGCCCAAAGATGCTCTCCAACAGCACCATTGGAGGCAGTCATGACGCTATGCCAAGGCATTGGGTAACCAATGGGTCCTACCAAAAAACGATCGACTGCGGCCAAAAAACATCCCCCGGCCAATTGCGATACCAAAAAATGATCATTTTACAAACGGAAACCATAGGGATTTGGTGCACCACTGTGGCACATTCTACAAATGGCTTGGCACATACCCATATCTAGAAATCCAGTTCCACAGATCAATGTGGACATTCGGGACTTTGAACGGATTGGATCTATTTATGCTTGAAATGTAAACATGCAAACGTACTTTCAGGCTCACAATAACTGCTTTCTCATGTGACCAACACGTACCTGAAACAAACGTCCCACGGTAGCATGCTGAGCTTGGTTCATGGTTGCCCAACTCCATGAAATCAACGCCTTTGTTGGGAGCTTCACTGGTGAAGCTTCGCTCACACGGTTCACCTACCTATTCTGCTTGGGAAGATGCTTCGCGTTTGGCTGCAAGGCTGAAAAGCTGCAGAGTCGAAGATTGTTCGCCTGCAGTTCTTGGTCACCAATCGGAACCAGTGGAGACATCTGGATCTGCGTGGCCCTGATGGCGCTCTTTCACAGCTGGTTGGCAATGTTGTCACTCTAGTCTCCTTGATTTGAACTAAGCTCTGCTATTCTTAGGATTTAGAACCACACGCAGTACTTGTTGTCAGAAGCTACAGCGTGCCACTTGCATCTCTTTGACAAGCATTGGTCTTGTCGAAGCCAGGCTTCACTGTGCCTTGTCCAGAGTGAACTGGAACTCTTGACTTTGTCAGAGCCAGCACATGGGAAAGCTCTCAAGCCAAAGAGCCGTACATTTCCAAGATTTCTGCGCAATTTCCCAAGTTTTGCAAAAGGAAAGGAAATTTCCAAACTGAAAAAAAAAGGCTGATCATGCAATCCCAGAGTCCCACTGGGCCTCATTGGCTTCAGCCGTCTGCACTATTGATCCTGCCTCCTTCTAGAGAAGAGGACCTTCTTTGCAAAGGACAGCTGCGAGCTACAGGCAACAGCTATTCATGTTGAGGGTACCATCACAGCAGATACAAGGTGCGTTTTCTCGTTTCATACATATATCATACATCATACATATGTAAATATTTATGTACACGGGGGTCTCTTAAAATATGGAACACCCAAAATGGTTGGTTTATTAATGACTAATACTGGATGATTTAGGGGTTTCCTATGGCTTGAGAAACACCAATATAGATATACAATGATATACACACGCAGGTGTGTCGCAGATCAGTTATTTATTCGACCGGCATTCTTTGCCGGCAAAAACGCTCGATCTGATCGTGACGAGGATGTCTCTCTGCATGTACTGCTAGAGTAAATAGAACCTAGAGGGATAACAGCAGCTAGCAGGCAGACTACAATTGCATGAATTTTCATAAACTTTGGTAGGAACTTGTACTGAATCAACCTTGACAAAGAAATCTGTTCGGCCAAAAAAAGTTGGCAGTGCTATGGTGCCCTTGACACCTTCGAACATGGTAACAGTCCGGTTCTGCACATCTCGCAGCTCTGGCTCGGGGTGCAGGGAGAGGCGCTCGCATGAAGCTGAAATTTGAACCACAACGATTCAGAGATAGCAGGATGACAGAGGTTCAATGTGGCCATGGGTCAAGCAGTTAACCAACAACTTCATGGGGGATAATCACCAACAAATTCATAGAGAAAACAATGGTTTTTGATAGGGAACCGGGGGGACTATATAAGGGTTCTGACCCACCGCCATGTGTGACACAATGATCATCATTCCAAATATGCATGGTAGCTCCAAGGAAGTCCTCGCACTCCGAATGAGGACTCATTCGCATCATTCGGTTGCCACATGCGAACAAAACCATTTGGAAAGAGAGGCTAAACCGCAAAAACTGAGGGGCAAAAAGTCGCCCCTAAGACCTTCTGAGTCCCCACGAGCCGATCTGCGACTTGTGCAGCACATAAACTACCCAGCGACCATCAGCCCATCAACCTGGCGTTGATCATTCGACAATGCTTGGACAAAGGATCTCCAAACAGTTAATGATCTTTTCTGCGCAAGGTCAGGTGCCTCCCAGATGCATAAGGTGCAGAGATACGTTTCTTTCTTTGTAGCAAAGTTCAGATCTTGGTCAAAAAAAAACGGCAAAGAACAAATCCGAGCGCCGGCTCCTCGTTGGTCAAGCTGCAGTTATTCCATCCTCGAAACGGACACAGTTGAGTTGAGACTTGGCACAGCAGCAAGAATGGGAGCTACAGCACGGCTCGTTGAGCTGGCACTTTACCATGGTTGGAACCCCATTGAGAGCTTGAAGGATGATCTCAGAGCCAAGAGCTGGAAAGAATGAATTCAAGAAGCTTCAAGTCTAAGACAGTAAACCTTCCCGCGGGCAAGAGAAATTCAAATGATATTGGGTTGAAAAAATGATCATACACCAGTATGGAAACCATTTGTGCTGCTCGGAGGCACTGCGTCAAACACAACACAGGACAGAACTGCTCCAAACAAAAGTGCCAGGGTGCTTTTCCCAAACCGGACATCATCCGCTCGAGCATTGGGTTCAACTTCTCCTCACCGAGGAGATTTTTGCTCCAAGTTTGCATCACGTTTGCAGGATGAGAACTGTTTCCAAGTGCTGCAATCCATGGGGGTTCTTATAGCCATTATATAATGATGGTTAAGAGTAGTGGATAGTAACCAACAATAGGGAACCCCCCAAGTTATGGTTGATTCTTTGAAAATGAAAAGGATTCTGGATGGTTCATTACTCATTACTATCAATGACTCATAAAAGGATCATTTAAGGCCCACCCCTATTTTGAGGAATCACCATGTTGTTACGAAAAAACCTGTGTAGCTCTGAATGTTGCTAAGGTCAGTAGATCTCTTTGGAGCTAGTGCTGCTCCCCTCGCAGTCGCTAATGGCAGCACAGAGTAACTCCCTGTGGTCTCAACCAATACTGTCGTCGCAGTGGTGCTGGCGAGGCGGTGCTGCTGGTCGTGATGCTTGTAGTTTCCTTTGGTGCTCCTTCAATGTTTGGCCCCCCTGGTTAGAAGTTGATTAAAATTCGCCATTGAACAAGCTAGTTATATCTACCATGTGCCTAGTAGTTACCCTAGTTCTGTTCGCCAACTGAGCTAACATTTAGGGGGCCCGGTCCCTTGTTTGCATCTCCAACAGCGAATCTCCAAGCGTGATCTTTCCAGCTACGGATCTCTACTCCACCTCCCGAGAGTCCGCTCCTCGAGTTTCCTGGCAGTGCCCACATCAGTGATCACTCAGAAGCTTCGCTGACCAAATCATTGGCTGATTGCCATTACACTACAAAGTGTAGGGGATAAAATGCGCATATGTGTTCTTTTCATGTACCTGCCGTTGACGGGGAAAATAGAGGCTGATTTATTGACAAGTGAGCACCTTACAGTTGAGGCTTTATGAAAAACGAAGTTGGGAGACGAGACAACTGCACCAGCAGGATCCCAAGACAATAAGCACAAAGGGAAACAAACCGAAGCGAACTTGGGATGCAAGATGGAAGCGTCCACGACCAAGCCGAAATCACAGAGACTGACAAGCTTGGGAGACAAGAAAGTAAGCACAAATTTGAGGCACAAACAGTTTCCAAAATCAGGAACTGATTCATGAAACAGTCAGAAACCCTGCACCTAAAGCTAGTTGGAGTTGATGACCCATAACACCAATACTTTGTAGGGCTGCTTTTGCACAAGACAACATGGGCCTGCATACCATGATGTCGGATGCAAGCAGAAAGTCGCCCGGCAACTCGCAACTGGCAGCAAGCTTTTCATCTTCGCGAAGAGCAGTCTTTGGCTTGGCTCTGTTGGCACAAGCACTGCTACCTCGCGAAAATCAATGAAATCAATTGACTTGTGCAATCTCACAATTATTCCAGACGGTCAAATAACGTACGACCTCCCAACGACCCTCTGCTACTGCAAGAGTCACTGGGGTTGAGCCATCACATTGGGCGGGCCGATGCTTGTCTGCTCCTGCCCGGATCAGCAACTTGACGATTTCGAGGTGGCCATTCCTGGCTGCCATGTGAAGGGGAGTGAACCCATGCAATGTCGGCTTATCGCTATCTGCCTTGAGCTCCAGCAGCAAGCGAACCACCTGACATGGGACAGCGGATCCGAAAAACACACTGCTTCGCTACAAATCAATTAGAATTAGAATGTGGATTTAGGGACCTATTTATGAAGCTCCAGCAAGGAAGTCTAAGCCTAACAACCAGTTGACAACGGTCTTGGCCATGTCCCACCTGGGTGTGACCTCTGTTCGCTGCACCATGCAGAGGGGATATGGCATCTGCAGTTGTCGGGTTTAGCTGAGCTCCTCCTCTCACAAGCAAACGAACCATTTCGGAATGGCCTTCTTCAGCCGCAAAGTGCAATACATTCGTATTGCTCGGTTCTGAGGGCCGATTTGTATCTGCCAGAGCCTCAATCAGCAAGTCCACAACGTCAATGTGACCATGCTTCACAGCCCAATGGAGGGGCGAGACACCTTGGTGTGTGGTTTTGTCGCTTTCCGCCCTGCGCTCAAGTAGCAAAGCAACAATCATCGTATGCCCTTGGTAGGCTGCTGCATGCAAGGCGGTGGTGCCATTTACCAAGGCGCCCTGGTCCAAATCGGTTTTGGCCTCGATCAAAACATCAATGACTTCGGCATGTCCTGCCTGAGCTGCCCAGTGCAATGGAGTTGTTCCACTGGCAGTTGTAGGTCGATCTGTGGCCACCCCGGCCTCGAGCGTAAGCATGCGAACTGCTTCGACTTGTCCTTCGCCAGCTGCCAAATGCAGCGGCCTTGCACCCAGATCTGCGGTGGCCTGATCCAGATCTGCGCCCGCCTCAAGCAGGGCTCGCAGAACGTTCACGAAGCCGCGCCGGGCTGCCGCATGCTGCGGCAGAAAGCACTCCTCTGCTGTGGCTCGGCTTTGATCCGCTCCAACCTGGCTATGGGTCAATATTAACCAGCAGTAATGGGGGATAGCATCCAACAATAGTAGGGAAAACAGCCTGGTTAATGATAGGGGAACCAGGGGTACAGGGTTGTGACCCACAGCCACCTGAACCAGCAGCTGAACAACTTCCACATTGCCGGCATCTGCAGCTACGTACAGAGGGGTTGCTCCATCGTCTCCAGTGGCATCTTTCTCCGCTCCGAAGGCCAAGAGCAGTCGAACCATTTCTGCATCACCAAACTGAGCTGCACAGTGCAATGGAGTGCTACAGGTTCCAATGGCTCTAGTGTTTGGCTGAGCCCTGGCATCCAGCAGAACTCGAGCGACTTCTAGATGTCCATTGGTTGCAGCAAAAGACAATGCGCTTTCGCCAGTGTGCTTACTACACTTGTCTTGATCTGCGCTGAGCTCCAAGAGCAATGAAACAAGATGTACGTGGCCTTGAGCTGCTGCAAGCTGCAAAGGTGTGGCATCATGTCCCAAGTCTTCAGCGTTGATGTCAGCACCAGCTTCAATCAGTAAACGCGCACATTGCAAATCTCCAAGTGAGGCTGCAACATGGAGCGGCCGGGCGCCATCTGCACTGGCCATGTCAGGATTTAAAGGCATTTCAAGTAACCTTTCAACTCCCAATGGATCATTTTCCTCACATGCAGAGAACAGCGCCCGACTGTCCGCCTCATTTGGCGGTAAGAATTGCAAAATCACCAGCTGCACACGCTGAGGAATCAAGACCAGTGTGTTGCCCTTGATCTCGCTCTTGTCTTCCCAGAACAGTCTCAGACGGAATCTGGAAGATGCAAGTAAGAAGGCCAAGTGATCCTTCAGAGCCTTGCAAGGCTTGCCTTGGAACTCATCAATGTTAAGATCGGCAATTGCTTCTCCGGAGAAAGCAGAATACACATGTAGCATGTGTCTACCCACTCGGTGAAACCTTGAACCAGCAATGCCTCGACGGTGCAAAGGCCTGAGGTATCAAAGTAGTGCCTCTTGTCTCTGGTCAGCTTCAAAACAAAAACACTGCTATGGCGGAATCATCGGCGGAAAGCAAAGAATGGAAAGCAAGAAACTCCTAGATCCAGATGAATCCAGATGCCTTGCCTCTCGAACTGATCTGCAAAGGAGTTGAGCCAAGCCTGGCCGACACCGCTCATTTCCATCATACAGTATGGTACAGTGTACATCAGTGCTGCAAGTCTGATTGCTGTCGCAAAACAATTCCTATCTGAACCAAGGTCTCCGGAGGGCAACATGATTTTGTTCGACCAATTTGGAGGAAAAGGCGCTTGAAAATGTCATGAGATTAGGTTGACGTTGGACATCAGGAGCCAAGCAAGTGCATGCCACGTTCACAAAGGCCACAGATGCATGTTTCTTACACCTTTGCTTGTCGCAAAAGAAATATTTCATCACATTGAAGTCATTGAAGTGACAGGTCTCATGCACAAAGCCACATCCACGAACGCCTCATCTTCAGCAGATAGCTTCTGAGGCACAGGTCGAAGCGTGCACAAGAAGTGATTGCAAAATGCAAGAGACTCGATTCGGTAGCCATGCCAAGGCAGCTCACAATGACCCCAGAACTTTCTTTCCGTTCCGAGTTTTCGAACAAGAAGACGGAAACGGAAGTGTCAAAGGTCGAAATGGCCACCGTTTTTGCAGAAATGCGTTGCCGAGAAAACTGCATCTGCCCGAGCCTCTGATGACCTCAGCTGCGAGGTTCTGCCGTGGCAAACAGTTTCGATTCGCATGGGACGTTGAGAAGACCCCGCCTTGGCTCCTCTGCGGCCTTGGACGCTCGAAGGGGGAAATCTGGAAATCTGGAAATCTCAACAGGTCCACTCTGTGAGAGTGATGACATGTTTGACTGACTGACACACACACACACACTGTGAAAGTGATGACATTTTTTGCACATAGTGGATTTATGTATGTATGTATGTATGTATGTATGTATGTATGTATGTATGTATGTATGTATGTATGTATGTATGTATGTATGTATGTATGTACAGTATATAAAAATGGATTCACCTTCTCAGTTGGCGTTGCAAGTCATCCTACACGCAGCAAGTCATCCTACACACATCTCCACACTATCACTGTACACTGCCAGTCTTGGGTCCAAACTTGCAGTAGCAAAGCCACTCTGTCCACTGCCTACACCACATGGTAGGTGCAGAAAGCCACGTGTGAGCATCAAACAATGTGATCTGTTCTGATGGCAAATGGCCACAACAATGATTGAATTCAGTACCTACTGTTGCTACATTATGAGGATCACACACGCTGACCACAAACCACTCATGGAAATGGTGAGCGGTGTCACAAGCTGGGAACCTCTGTAAGCTCCTCTACCTCATCTGCACATCCACCTCAGTGCCAGCCGTGGCCCAAGCTTCAAATACTTCCTATCGACGTACAGTGCTCGATAGATAAACATATTTTTTGTCCTGGTCGGCTTATTGGAATTGTCTTCTGGCGCGTTCTGTCCAGACTGAATAAACCAAAGCAAGCTTTCTGATGGTCTATTTCAGACATATTCTTTCAATATACTCCACAAGAATGCTTCGGATTCTTGAATAGCCTAGCTATCCTAGCTGATCCTACGAAATCTTATCATAAGAGCAGTTACATGCATCCTTTGTGTGCAGAAACATTTTTTTCAGCCTGGGAGACCAGAAGAATCTTCCCAGATCACTAAAGCAGACAGGCTGGGAGCTGGGAGACCAATCCGTGGGACTGAAGGAATCAGGCTACAAGAACACTACCCTCCATCGCAGATCGCCAAGGCAGATGACGCTGGCAGACAAGAGTCTGGGAGACAGGTTGGCAACATGATCAAATTTGGACGGGGGAGTCAACTTTGCCCATCAACATCCCCTTCGAGGAATTTGAACCTCCTAAAAGCTGAAGCTATGAAGAAATAGAATGCTCTGACCGTTCCCTGTAGCTGAAGGTGCCAAGCCCAAAAGAACCAAGAATGAGGAGTTTGAAGTACCAATCCATGTGCTTCAAATTAATCAAACTTCACTTCTATGTGCTTAAAAGTGTAATTCTTCAGAAGTTCTTCACCATGTCACAACTCGTCCCTGGGCCCTGGCTGAGAAGGCTGATCAGGTCGACACGCTCCTCCACGCAGATGTCTTGCCTGCGCAGCCGGTGTGCGCCCTGCAGCTCCCAGTAGCTCCCAGCCGCTCCCAGCAGCGCCTAAGATCAGTTTCTATGCTGGTTCTGCGAGTCCAATGGTGCGAGGCTGTAGACCTGGGTCCCGATGATCGGTGGTGAGGCTTGTTGGTGCTCTGGTCATGTTTGGCTGTCCTTAAACTAACGATTGCTCCAACCATCTTAGTACTGTACATCACAAATAGAACCAGGTACCTGGTACCCAGTTGGCGCTAAACTTTCGATGCAAACAAAAAACTTCAAGGTTGTCTATTCTAAAAACAAAGCATACGCCCAACCATCCAAAAATTACACCAACGTAAGAGAAAATGGAAACGAAAGCCAGCCAGCATTCCTTTTTTATGCTGGAGGTGAGGGAGACCTCAGGATCACCATTCGAGAATCAAGAAATGGACCACTCACAAAGGTCCACCACTCCCCACACCGGCCAAAACCAAGCTTGTCGCAAGTCTCCTTACTTCGATTCGCTACATGATTGGTAGAAACCAGTCACTATTTAAGACATCTCAACATGTATACCCAGGTAGTTGGGATCCGTTCCCGACAGGAGAACAAACAAGAAGGGGTCGCAAGCTTTGCAGAAGAAGGTTTCCAACTCTTCAAGAAGTTTCCCGAGCTGGGTCCATTGTGGAAGCCAGCAACTATAAGTCTCAACAGCATTTTGACGCTCAGTACCCAAAACCAAACCCTCCACCTTGCACCAGCGACTTTCACTCGAAGGGTATGGGCAAACGTGGTCAGGCGTCGATACTGCACTGACCAAGTCCGCTTTGCCTGACCAGTCCTTCACATTGCTCTCAGAAAGCTGTCCGAACCCTTCCACTGACCGAGATTGCCACAGCCACGAAACGTCTCAACACCCGCGCCCACCTGCGATAAACTGACCCTTCCATACCATTCCTCCTTACTGCACTGCACAGGCTGTATTGAATTCCTTGACTTAGAGAAGCAAGACGACGTCACGACAATTACAAGGGAATGGTTGCCAATTGCAAAAATATGCTGAGGCAGGAGGCAAAACAAGGTGTGGAGGAACGAAGACTACTGGATCACGATCCAACACACAACTTTTCGGTGAAACAGTCAGGCGGGAGACAAATGAAGTTCGTGACAAGATCCCACATGGGTAGGTAGATGGGGAGGCAGGGTACAGGGTGGCTGAATCTTCTCATGACAGGAACCAAGTCTTAACGGCAAGCAGGTTGGTCATTTTCTTCGGGCAAACATCAAGTTGAAAATAGTTGAAACGGGTGTTTCATTTATAGCGTCCCAAACCCTTTTTGCATATCTACCTTCTCTGGTTGGTGATCCCGTCCGAGGGCTTGGGGACCACATGGAGGACACCAGAGTTGTGTCCATGGCAACCACTACCCGGCCCTCAGGCTGCAGCTCTACAGGGGATTCTGGCGCAACCTGGCAGACAAGTTGAGGCCATAGCAACCAGATGCCAGGCACAGCCAGGTCCCAAGAAGGTAACAACGCAGGAACCAACTCTTTCAGCTCAAGATGGGTCTGCCATGCCGGGTGGCCTGTACACTCTCAGGAGTCTCTGGCATTTCCCCAGGCATTGCCTTGGCGGCTCGCTTGGGGATCCAAGGAACCCTGGAACGCACTAACAGAGTTTCTCATGGCAAACAAGGAAATCAATGATTGATGCAATGCACGCTACGGCTATGCAACTTCTTTGGAAATATCATGAAATCTCAGACCATCGAAGCTGCGACTACCAAGATTCTAGGTGACTTATAACCTGGAAACTTATGGCATTCTGGCACTCCTGAATTTCATCCGATGCGGAATCTGGTTCTGACCCTCGACCAAGCCACGAAAGCATTCAAGGCTGGTTCCGGCCTTTAACAAGTGGAGATTTTGCAGAAAAAACAAGTGTGTGCCTTCACGCTCTAATAATGTGGAGTCTTGCTGAGACAATCTCATGCCCAGATTGAAATCGATCACAAGAGATTTCGACCACTCCCATGGCACATGGCCTCACTGAGTTCGGCCTGGCAAATATGCCATGTCCTGCCGGCAATTTCGCGAAAAAAAAAATGATATGGAGGACCTCGGAACACATTCTTTTTCGGAAATCAAGTGACTTGCCTTGTCCACATAATTACCTGTCCGAGGCTCTATATCAGCTTTATCATGAGTAGTTGCAGCAATTCTGTCGAAAATGCACTTCACCACAGCGGCTTATCCATGAAGTCGGGTACCCTCAGACCGAAAATGGACACACTTCCATGCCTTCCTTTTCGCAACAAGTTACCGAATCAGAGTGAACAACTTGGGGCTTGCCGGTCCTGGCTTGCTCTCAAAGTACCTGGCTCGAGTCTGAAACAGGGCAGGTTCAGATACATCGATGGGAAAGCACTGGAATGTGTACATCTGTACCTCAAGCGAATGCATGTGGATCCAAAAGGACACATCTAAATTCAAGTCTCGATTCCAATTCTGTGACAAAGCACGCCATATTGCCAGACAAAGTGGACTCCCTATCCAGCAAACATAGGATCTCTACGGCGACTTGGGCTTCCGGACCGTTCACCCTGAACTGTGCCATCGTTCTTGCCCTCTTCTGCGTCCTGGTGTCATGGCTATCAGTCGATCTACTGGCATGGAACATTTCCACGTGGAAAGAACCAGGGCCCAAAAGCCCCAATCCAAAGAAGTCTTGAAGCTCTTCACAGCTTGCAATTCGGCAAAGTTTGAAGTGTATCAGATCACATAGACCTAACATAGACCTAATGAGTCTAATGAGTCTACACTCAACTTATCAACTTCAGCACCCAAGCATCACATTCAGCCTCCCTACGTAGGGCGGCAGTCACTCTGATGCAGGGCCCCACACTGGTCAACCCACCCGTCCAGCTCCACTCCGACCCATGGGCCAGCAGCAAATTTGGTCACCCTGACACGGTCTGCTGCACAAAAGTGAGCACTTTCATGACAGCCATTGTCAACAATTGCTCAAACAATTCGCATAGAATTCATGAGCATAATGGCATTGATATGCATGAATATTATGTATTCACTTGTATTATGTATGAATACGCATTGATTTTGTTTTGGGCCCAACATGGCGTGGCATTGCACACGGCCAGGGACCAATTCCGCCAAATGGCCCAACGAACTTCACGGTGCCCATGAACTTTCCAAGGACCTGGCGACCAAAAATTCGAAGCCACTGGGTCACTGCCGTGGCTTTGACACGCCTGACATCTCACGCCCACTTTGATCTCAGCGGGGATGGGCTGCATCATCGATGCCTGAGCCAAGCACGGCCAAGCACTGCTTGTTGCTCGTTGCCTTCAACTGAGCACCAGACTCGAGTCGCCATGACCTCGAAGGCTTGAGAACTCGTGGTTAATACATTGGGTTCAGAGATACTACTACTGGTTGATGATCATTGAAGATCTGTTGAATCATGTTCAGCATGTTTGATAGTCGTGCACTATGATTACTAACGGATACTATGGAGAAATCCAGCACGTCGAAATGATTTTCTGCTCACCCATGAGATTGAATTGCCCGACACTCAAGATGGATCAGTACAGATCGTACTGAAATGAGTTTTGCAGAAACAGGTCAGCCATAAATCATGCACATCTTGAATTCAGAAGCCCTTCTTTTTGGCAACTGGGATCCCGACGTACCTTACCTTCAGAATCCAACCTCTATCCTAAATATTTGAGCCTTCGTCAAACACCACAGATCCAGAACAGGCACCTACACCAAGACCTTGTGCCAAGAACTTGCCCAAGACCCTTGGATCAGGGGCAGGAGCCTTTTCCTGTCGCTGCAAGTAATCTTCACAACTCCAAGTCGGTGCGCTGAGATTCTTCTTTGGATGCTCTAATTGCAAGAGATAGTTGTGGCAAACGTTTTTCGGGTACTGAAACCAAGCGGGAAAAGCAGCCAAAACGACTTCTGGGAAGATGGAAACTAATGGTTGAAATATGTTGAAATTGCGCGTGTCCAACTTCTTTTGCAAAGCATCTCTAGAATCTCGCGCCGTCAGAAAGCAGGACACTCATTTTGCAGGCTAGTAAGATGGAGACCGCTCACTGCGTCTCGTTTCGGCCCAGCGCAAGAATTGCGCCAGTGAGAGAATCGGTGTCCATCTTTGCACTACAAAGTGGTGCAAAAACCAGGAGTGTCGAATTTCAGCCGGGAAACTCTGATTGGGGGGGCGGACTGGTCATCAGAAAGTGCTTCTAGACACTGCTGAAGAGACATCCGGCAAACAAACCAGAGCATTGCCAAGGCATCATTGAACACCACCAAGTCATCTCATGTCAGGACAAGCCATTCTCCATTTCATTGACTCATTGCCCCAATCATGATCTTTGATGGTCCAACGCACTTCCTGTCTTGTATAGTAGCAGTGTGCATGTTCTTTGAAAGAAAAAGTCGAACTCATATGAACCTACGCCCCAAAAATCAGACATTCAAGTTTTTCGCTGAGCTCACCAAGTGCTGCTGCGCACGTCGGCAAGCCCCTGGAACGATGTCTGGACAAGCCTGGAAAGTCCTTGCAACGACCTTCACACGAAGAAGTGCTGCAAGCAAAATCCACATCAAATTCGAAAATCCCATACATCTCCCGCACCAAAAAGATTTATTTTCTGTTGGAAATCCCGTTGGTTGGAGGGTCCCTGAAAACTTGAGACATTTCAGATGGCCAACCTAGAGCAACTTGTAGGCGATATAGCACATCACGCGTCATGCACCAGCTACCATATGTGTAGATGCAGTGCCGTCTGGTGTTTTGTGTTCTTAGACTGTTGTGCTATGTTGTACTGGTTCCCAAACAAACGATCGCTCCACTTTCAGACGCTCCGCTCAAGAGTTGCTCGCTCCAACAATTTGCTGCTGAACAAACTTGCTAACAGCTTGGAAAGATCAAGATTCCAACCGGGGAAAGAGGTAGACCTTTCTTTGCAGGGACTGCCCATGGCTCGGCCAGTCTCAAGCGCGGTTTCTGTACCCACATCAATGCTGGTTGCAAAAGAAGTGACCAACTGACCTTCTCACAGTTGATGGTCCACCATGTCATCCGTAAGCTTCAAGAAATTCGACTATGTTGGGTCCACACTTGAGCTGTCCCATCCTTCTGCAACCCAACAAAAACCGCGTGGGCCAAGGTGGGCTCTCTAACTGGCACACACCGAACTCAACATCAACAAACGACCGTTTTCCCATGAGGCCAGAGGCCTCGCACAAAGGAAGATAAAAAGATGAGATGCCTCTAGGAGACCACCCTGCACCTCATTAGCAACGCACAGATGCACCTAGGGGGTGTTCCCCGCAACGCAGTGGCTGCCCTTGAAGCCCTGATGATGGACCTGATCAGATTCCGGTGATGTCATGGCCTGTTTGCTAGTAAGCCAGTAAGCTAGGATACTGCATGATATTTCTACCCTTGACTGACTAAATTCATTCCTTTTAGCTTGGTCAAACGATTACCCTCCTGGAAACTAACATGGACCCTACCAGAAGGGTATGCGGATAGGAAAATGGTCATCCAACCCCTGCCTGGCAGGGTCTAGTCTATGTCAGTTTTCTAGGGTGTAAACCTTCATTTTCATTTTCATGCAATGTAATGATTCAATGGTGTCTCACCGTCTGGGCTTGCAAGGCTGATGATAGCCACCTACAGATAAGCTTCTACTCGCGCACATCCAACCAAGTCAGTTCATGATCAATCCTGACTGATTGCATGTGTGTGTGCGTGTGTGTTGGAACCCTGCATGTCTTCCGCACTGGTGATGAAGACAGAGACGAGAATGTGGAGTGACAGACCAGATTTCTCTTGCAAAACTTGTTGGATTATCAAGAAAAGATAAGTAAACACAAGGAACTCCAATTATACAGGTCAATGTAGCAGCTATCAAGAAGTAAACAAAGGAATTGGAGTTGGAGGCTGCTACATTGACCTGTATAGCTCTGAACAGCCAAGGGTTCCTCCCATCTCTTTGTACTGACGAGAGGATGCGGCGCGTGACTTCTACGATGCTTCCACTGGGTGCAGCTGGTAGAAGCCCTTTGGGACATGCCATGTTGGCAATCGAATCGAAGGTAGTCGCCAAGGTCACAACAGCGCTTCCCTCTCAAGCTGGATGCTGTTTCAACCGTGAAGCAGTTTGGAACCAAAGAGTCCCCGTTCCCTCGTGAAAGGCCCGCGGATGGACGGAAAATGTTGCGAAATCTTGAATGTTTTACCTCTACAGTCTGCGTTCCAAAGGCTCATGAATCCGATTAAATTGTCATACTTAGAGACCAAGTACCTGGTAGTATTACTTTCGAGAAGAAAAAAGAGGGTACATTGCCACAGTGCGCTCGTTATTGATTAGTTCAAAGCTGCAACAGATTGTCCCATTCTTGGCCTTCCTCTTTCAATTCAAGCGCTGTCATAGCTTCAACTGCTACAGGCAAGGCGAACTGGTGCACTCTGGAGAAGGAGCTCGCATTCGAAAGGTTCTCACCTTACCATGACATTCGATGTCTGGTTTGAGTTGTATGACGTCTATATGGTAACTGGCTATAGGTCAATATTAACCAACCAATTTCATGTAATAACCAACAATTTCATAGGGAAAACAGCCTGTTTAATGATAGGGGAACCCGGGGTACAGGGTGAACTGACCCACTGCCAATTTGGTGTGTAGAGACCATCATAGGAGATGTCAAAGAAGCAGAGAGCCCATTGACTTGGCTCTCACTGCTTCAAAATACACATAAGTAGATATTCATCTACATATTTTTACATCTATGTAGATCAATATGTTCATTACTTCCAGATATTTATCTACATATTTGGGTGTTTCTCTAAATATGGGACCCCAAAAATGGTTGGTTTATAGACTGTAAATGGTTAATAGATGTTAATAGTGGATGATTTGGGGGTACCCCTATTTTGAGAAACACCCATTTCTGGATCAGCTCTATTGGAAGTTTGCCACAGGAAGTGCTCGCAGAGTGCTCCCAGTGCCAAGCTTGAAGGTAGTTGCAGGAGCTGCCAAAGGTAGAGCAACACTTCTCACGACATGCATCGGTTATGATAGGTTATGATGTGGAGATAAGTTATAGTTATTATATAGTGATTATATAAGGTCTAGTATTGACTACACACGGCATAATATAGGCTGTTATAGTTCTTGTATATGTAGTTATTGTTGTTATTATGACACTTGTTTTAGGTCATTATAGGTTCTCGTAGTTATGATCCACTATTCATCCAACACTTTTATAGGTTGCGGCTATGAATACTCAATCATAGGGGATAATAACCAACTACAATTGGAAATGCAATGGTTATATTAATGATGGCACATTTGATTGACTTGACCAATAGGACCAATAGGTGTGATACGACAGGTACCGCTCATAATGCTCTTGTCGTTGCCTTTCAACGTTCCTCTACTGTGCCACTTTCCTTTGGCAGCTTACAAACAATCCCAGCACATGCGTGCCTCATCAAGTCTCAGGCATTTCTGGAGAAATAGGGAATCCAGCTATCCACAGAACCCGTGGATTTTTGTTGGCTTAAGGAGAAAAGTCTCGAAATTCTTTTCGTAATTGGACAACTTCAACAATTCGAATGAATTCCAATGGGACAAAGGTTGCTCCAATGGACAACAATTGGACAACACATGGCTGTTTCACTGGAGATCCAAAGGTGCGATGGAAAAGCGGTCATCAAGCAGACTCCTGCCATCGGTTTCTAAGTAGGAACCCTACGTTGATTTGTGCCTTATCCAACGAGTGCGCGGAAAGCTGCGTTCCTCTATGCCACCAAAGATCATTACTTGGCTTTTGCGAGGAGGGACTCGAACAAACAATCATTTCCCAAAGTGTCGCTTCCAAAAATCGGATCCTTGTTTCAATCAACTTGCCTCCTCGGATCAAAAGCACGAATTGGCATCGAACGATTTAAATCCCACAAAGCATTGCAGACTGGATCGGATGGATCACTCGAAGACCCATACCTCATCCGCCGACTTGGAAGCTCAAATCATCTCAACCACCTAGGGAGCACCTTCAAATGAACAGCAGGGGATCAACCCATCCAGGGTTGCCATGACCACACCTGTGCTGCCAAGTCGCCTGAGGTAAACGATACCTGGGATGACTCTGTATGAATGCCAGAAGATGGCGAGACAGGCACCACTGGAAATACACTTACATCTTGCATATGTGCATCTACAAGATTATAGATATACTTTGCATATTTGGATTTACATATAGATATACATATACATGTGTATATGCGGGAGCCATGCAGATGGGAATCTCCTCATATTGCAGTATGGGATCATACTGTGAGAGTCGACTTTCTGTTCTGGAGAACGACTGGGGAACAGCTGACTTCAGTATTCCCAACGTGGATATCAAATCATCTGGAGGAAGCGAAGCCGGATTGCTGCGGTACTTTCTGGATCATCACAACGGTCATCAATCACTATGACCCACCACTATAGTGATTAATCTTTATCAATCATTATCAACCATTGTCAACCACTTTCCTCTACATGTAAAAAACACGTCCGCCATCTTCGACCAAGTCTCGAAAGCCACCATGGCAATCCGAAAGGTAAGCCTGGCTAAGGAGGCTGTAAGTCACCACGAAAGATATCAAAGATGTATAAAGACACCTGGGTACCCCCAGTCATCATCCAGTTGATTAAGCATTTATAGTAATAAACCATAGCTTTGGGGTACAGTACCCCTATTCTGACAAACGCCCTGTCAGGCCAATACTTGATTTATTGACCAACTCCACCAGGAGTCAATCAACTCTAGGTGTGCTAACTTGGCGGTGGCACGCTATACTTAGCCCCGGAGGCACTTCTTTGGACCCCCAGCAAAGTGATTCGATTGATGCTGATTGTTCAGGCAATCTTTATAGAAAAGAGATGAAGAGACTGCATTTACTGAAGTATTTCACAGCAGGTTTTTTTAGAGATGTGACGTGAAAAATATCCTTCTCTCAAGATTGGTTCGGGCTGGTTTTCACCAGCCATCTTTATCCAATTCACGAATATCGGAAGTGTTAAAGGGATATTGGGATCACATCGAAGCCAACGTCATTGGCAGACTGCCTCATGATTTTCATTGTTGTTGTCTCAGAGGCCACCATCATCTCCTGAGCAAACAGAATGGAAGGATGCTGAGATGTGCAGCACGGCCAACCGCTTGCATCAATGATCCCAGTAGCATAAGTTAACTACTGACAAGCTTGCCACCAATAGCAGCAGGAGCAACAAAAGACAGCTTGCATTGAAATGTGAATACAAGTCTGCACTCAGCCAACCTCGCTGAATGTTTGATCGTCCATGAAGATAGCCTGCGATGCAAGTTTAAATGAGAACCGCCGGCACCGAAGACTTTCTGCAACACTCTAAGTTGCCCTGCATTCCTCCTTGAAACAAAACGATGTAGTTTATTTCCACTCCCAGGCTGCCTGTGTGAAAAAGCTCAAAGTAAAGAGACCACCACAAGCAAGGGTGCAAAGGATAAGACAATTCACAGCCTCAGTAGAGCCAGCGAGGCCTAGTATGATGTTTATCCTGAAGCATTGAAAGACTTGTAAAAGGACAAATATGTCCATTTTCAATTTTGCAAGATGCTTCAGTACATATCCTGGGGGAGTCTAGCAATTAACTGCCATAGATTGCCTCGCGCAAACCTGCAAAATAAGATCACTTGGATGATTGTAGGCACATCACAGCAGGGTCACGGTCCTTCAGTGTATAGACATAGATTTCATCATGAAAAGTATGCCGATCCAAGTGCATTCAGGTGGCCCAGAAGAGAGCCAAGGGTGCTGAATCAAAGTCCAAGCCTGTCAGCATCAAACCACTGGAACAGCAAATCGCCAAGCTGCGAGGCCGCGCAACACCGAGGCAAGACAGGCGCAACTTCAGGGCCTTCCTCTCTGTCACCCAACCGTTGAGAGCGCCGCAGGGGGGACTCGCCAATGGCCTCCCAGGGGGGCTGCACATAGACGCTGGAACCTTAGGAACCTATTTGTGTTTCTATCTTACAGGATAGATATGTTAGGATGAATAGCATCAATATTCATAAACTTCTGTCTTATCTTAATAAATCAATATGGTATGTACAGGATATATGTACTCTGACACATATTTGATCATGTTAGTATGCCTATGGACAAATGGTTTAGCTTTGTCCCTTGCAGACCGCATCTAGTCCACCACGGGGTACAGCCTCAGCAATTCACCAAAAGAGTCATCAACAAACCAGAAATTCCTTGATTCAACACCTTCAAACAATGGTACCCCAATGGGGTAACCCAACGGGGGTAACTAAATCGAACCTGCGTTGCAGCTCCTCCCAACAGCGGAGCAGCCTCTTGCAAGTGTCGTAAAAGCACTGACACCAGGGCCAAACAGTGCACGAAGTAGGAACCTGTGCTGGCAGGACAGCACCAAGCTGTTGCAATGCTGCGGTTTGTGACCAGAATGGAAGTTGTAGTGATCATTTTGTGACCAGAATGTCAAAGAATGGATCATTCCTCGATGCTGACCTCAACCTTTTTTGATCCAAACCACAGCTTGGGCCGACAGACTTCTTTCGACATCTAATCAGAATTCATCCCTGTGTTCAAGCCAGGCCTCCTACTAAACATGTAAAGAAACTGACAGGTGGGGAACTGAACTCTGTCCAGCAGATTAAATGATACTTCAATTGGAGTTTGCTTCTCTGTGTCTCGTCATTCGCAGCCAGTGGGATGGTTCCCGTAAGTCGGCGACAGGACAAGCTGAATATGAACCTCGCATTGAGCTTGGCAAAAGCGTCCAGATTGTACCGACACAAAAAATTGAAGAGGAAAGTCGGGAAACCAGACACAACCACCAAAAAACAAAATCATAAAGTTTAGGATTGAGCACATGTAGCTGCTTAAATGTGTTTATTCACATAGATTTATAGATATATATATATATATATATATGTATGTATGTATGTGTATATATATATGTATACAGACATGCATATACAAAGTGTGAGCCTTCATTTCCGGTCAATTCTTCAGGTCGTCAAGATTCACAAGTATGTATGCGTGCAAAGATACAAGTAGGTTAAGAACTGATAAAATAGACAGATGCATAGATAGATAGATAGATAGATAGATAGATAGATAGATAGATAGATAGATAGATAGATAGATAGATAGATAGATAGATAGATAGACAGACAGACAGACAGACAGACAGACAGACAGATAGATAGATAGGTTTGTACTGAAGAACATGCTTGTTCGTTCTGCCGGAGGTCAATGTGGTTCAACACGTATCAGTATTATTTGAATGCGAAACTTTCGAAGTCAATTTCAACGTGCCACGTCTAGAACTCAGACATTTTTCCACTCGAAAAAAGCAATATAAAACCAAATCATCAAAAAATGAAATAAAATCTCATCTCTGGCTTTCTGGAAATGAAACAGACTTCACCTGAGCGAAGCAAAGGTGCCAAAATCTTATTTTCAAGCACGCGTGAATTCAATTGCAAGGGCTAAGTAGCTTGAACTAGGGCTGGAAGGGATGCCGCTCGGGTCTACCATGTTGATGCTGGCGGTGCAGGGGAAGACTGTGCCAACTGAAAGAACTGGCTGACCATTTGCACCCTGCATCTTGTGGCTGGTGCAAAAAGACCCATACGGCAAAGAGGGGGACGGTACCTTGATTCTATTTGCATTGTATGTTTACATATTGTGAAAAACATATGTTTTTACAAGTTTAAAGAACATAATGAAAAAGTGTCATCGTTTTGTTCCCAATCTCTGCACTGCACCTCCTGTACTGGGAAGGCTCTTGTCACCCATTCCCAGGCAATAAATGAAGAAGATGGGGAAGCTATTACAGGGGTACGACTTCCTAAGAAACCCGACGCTACATATAGGGTTAGACTTATGATATGAAAGATGGGGAAGCTATGGATTGGTTCGACACTCTCGCACCTGTGTTGAGGAATCCGTACAGTGGCACTGGCCAACAAGATTGTCTTTATGTGTCAGTAGCGGGGTGATCTATCAACTCTAGTTTTTTGTCATAATAGCACGAAGATCCTCCCACATGCCTCGCTGCAGACAGGGGAGATGTACCTGCCAGTCAGCCACGAAATATGAGAACACACAATGTGTAGGAATGATTGCAAGCTGCTAACTTCAAGAACCCCTGACTCTGCTGGCAACCACGTAAGCTTACTCAAACAGTGAAAAGCCTCCCCCGCATGCCTGCTGCCTGTAAATCTGTATCTGTTCCCCCCAAAGGAATCAAAATGCTCAAAGTCAAGTCCTGAAGTCTGCTCTTCC
>VSDK01011112.1:0-22531 GCA_009767595.1 Symbiodinium kawagutii | reverse complement strand
TTCCGAGTGACAAAACTAACTGGCCTGATGAAGGAGCAGTTCCACCGCGACGGCTGATGAATTTGGAGACCTGTCCGAGGAAAAGGCTCCAGCGATCAAATCGAACATAGATCTGGTCATTGGATTCCTTACTTGGAAAGGAGAAGAGATGAAAGGAAGATGTGCCACGGAGTGTTCTCGGCGAATCAAAAGTATCCTATGCAGATAAAAAAAAACCGGAGTTCAGGCACTGTGCTCCCGCTGTGGTCTCCTTGTCCATCTTTGCAAGGGAGTCCATTCGTCTTTGAAGAGCCGAAGCAGAGAAAGAGAAAGCCACGAGGCCTCAAAGGTTCATAAATTCAAAGGAATTCCACATGATTCCACACTTTCTCACGGTTTTAGTTAGAAAAGAACTTCAAGGTTCAACACATATACATCTCTGCAATACAAGTTCCAACTCATCCGACGTTTGGTTTCGGAGCTGAGAGCATCTTGGAAGCGGGCCAGACTGCGCCATACACCGATGAAGTTTGTGCAACATCCTACAAAACTGCAGTGCTTCCAAATCGGTCCAAAACTTTGAACCATGTCAAGGATCATGGTTTCCTGCAACATCACAAACAGGCGCGGACTGGTAGTAAACAGAAGCGTAGCAAGAAAAAGGACCCTTCTCCTCCGTTGCTGCTTCCGCTCTTGCTTGGGGCCTAGATTACTCTGCAAGACACAAACCAAGTTGACAACCAAGGCCATGGCTGATGATTCAATGATGATGATGATGATGATGATGATGATGGTGACGGCGACGACGACGACGACGATGACGAGGATGATGATGATGATGATGATGATGATGATGATGATGATGATGATGATGATGATGATGATGACAACGATGATGATGATGATGACGATGATGACGATGATGACGATGATGGCGATGATGACGATGATGACGAGGATGACGATGATGACGATGATGACGATGATGACGATGATGACGATGACGATGATGATGATGATGATGATGATGATGATGATGATGATGAAGATGGTGACGGCGACGACGACGACGACGATGATGACGAGGATGATGATGATGATGATGATGATGATGATGATGATGATGATGATGATGATGATGATGATGATGATGATGATGATGATGATGACAACGATGATGATGATGATGATGATGATGATGATGATGATGATGATGATGATGATGATGATGGTGGAAATGACATCAACAATGACATCACTAATGACACTGGCAAGAATTTGCTAATGATATCGCACATGTTTGCAATTATCACAGTGAAGAGGTGCTAGTACAAACAAAAACAATAATGGTGGCACGCACAACGGGCATGCCCAAGTCTGAAAGAATGTTCATGGTGACTGATACCTTAACATCTAGAAGATGCTTTGGAACACTAAATTATTTCGTTCAATTCTAAATTGGCTTATGAACTTAGGTTTACGTTTTTGAGTTGTAGAGTTTTCGGGCTTAGGGGTTCATGCTGGAGAAAGCCAGACAATATTGGCCCTGAACGGGAATGTGAGCTCTGAAACTCTCCGCACACAACATGGGAACTGGTCGTAGTACCAGTGACTATGAATGACGATGTCGATAATGATACAGTCGATGATGATCAGGATGACGTTGCTGACAAAGCCAATATAGCAATGATGATCCGACCAATGATTATGACTATGATGATTAGGTAATGATTGTCATGCTTGTAGTGGTACTGCCGGCGGTGGTGGTATTAATGATACACAGAAAATGTCAAGATAAGCCATCTGGACAATGGAGCCTGTGAGGACTCACAGATCTCCGGCTAGTTGCGCTCGTTCGAGCTGCTGTAGCTTCCGTGATCCAACGTGACAAAGCTTGCAGAGCGGATCTGATTTTGCAAACATAATTTTAATTCCCTGGCAGATTGTCAAAAATACTCGCAACTATGTTTCTTAAGTTGACAACGTATACAGGAGAAATCTTAACACGTACTTAGGGTTTGTGAGCTGGAGCACACATCCCAAGCATTGATCCATGACATTGTGGACAACACCGATGCTGAGTGCTCGGCTGTGACCATCTGATGTGCACCTGAATAAAGCTCACCATGGCCACAAGCATCAGGAAGTCACTTGGAAGTCACTTGGATTGCTGGAACATGGAGCAATCATGAGCAGTCTCAGTTCCTGCCTTCCATATCCATCCATTTGACGTGAACACGGCGATCCTGCGAGCTCCGAATGGTCCCAGGTGAACCCAAGTTGTTGCTCTGGTGACCAATTTTGAACTCCGCATTTGGTCAAAGAAAGTCTGCTTCCAGTGGGATTGTGCCAAGCCATAGTGGTACCCCCAAAACTAATGGTTTCATAATAAAATAATCATTTTTGGGTGGCGCATTGGTTATATACCCTATTTTGGCACATACCCAGTCTCTACCATGGAAAAGCCAGAAGCAAACCCAAGGTTGGTGGAAATCCTGGACTCGCGGAAATGCTGCCAGCTGCCATCGCTGACCCAAACCAATCGACTTGCAAGAAACCCTTTGACAGCTCCAAAGCACAAAAAAGGCGGAAAGTGGAAAGATCACTAAATGCTTTTTTGTCAAATAAGCTGTTTGTAACAGGTTTTCACGAGTACATGGCACAATCTATCTCAGAAACACAGAAACAGAGTACAGACAGTACACTTTCCACTGCCAGACTTTGAGAGCCAAATTTTTTTCAGTGCAAAGACGTGCAAAGGCTCCTGAGCATCCCTGCACGTTGGCTAAAGGGCTGCTGAGAGCTTCACAAACCTCCTGTTGATCCTGCCGGCAATGCGGGGCATCCAGTTCCTCCTTGACGACACATCTTCGATGGTAAAACATGCTTGGAAACTGTGCAAACATGATATACTCAACGCCAGGACTTATGACAACTCTCGCTACTACTCTCCAATTTTGACAGGATGTGCTAACCGACAGTCTCAGCATGTTTCAAATCACAGTCCCCTTGCAACTCCAAACGCCTTCAGCAAAGGGCCCCTTGCTCTGCTGACACTTATGTATGAGCCTACCAGCTGCATAGCCGTCCTCCGTCAGACCAGAAGAAGAAACATCCTGTGGCTGGAAAGAACGAATAAATACATAGCATTATAGAAAGAATGGCATATATGCCAGCGGCAAAGTGGCAGAATCATGACTGCAACGCAATTTCAGTGTCACAGCATTTCTCACATAGATTGGACACACCCGCTTGATTCAAGCCTGGAACAAAAGGGAGTTGGAACCATCCGCGCATCGATCCTCACAAGATCGAAAGCAAAAGAAACATCTCAGCGTTGGCACCCACAAATATCTTCTAGCCAAGCCATGAAGGCTGATTCAACAACGAAACTATACTCGGACCATGGGCAACCTGGCCACCTTTTTAGAAACTTCTTCAGGATCGTTAACTCAGACATGCAGCCATTCATGTGTCTAGGAGATCGTAGAAAAAAACACACAGGTAACCAAGCAGCTGTGGTGTCGGTCCAGCAAAGGTTCGAACGTGTTTCGAAGCTAAAAACATCTCCGCATGTGTTTGAAAATGGCCCCCCTTTATTTGAGTGTAAGGCTCAAATAAACATATTGAACGGGGTCATGTTCCGGAACAGCGTCATTTCTCAACAAAGAACTAATAGTATGATGTCTCCAACCACTTGATGTAAAAACACTAAAAAAATAAACAAGAACTAACTGCCAAAAAACTGGCATACATTGAATGTCATTGAAGTCACCTTTGATTTGCATGGTCAGGAAGTGACTTCACACGCCGTCCCCTCGAGTGCGTCTCGGTCAGTCAGAGAGCGGTCCTCCTTCAGCACTCCCAGAACACGGCGCCGGTACATGCTGAATCTTCCAAACGCGCTGAGTCTTCACTGCCCAAACGAAACAATGAAACAAGAACGAAACAACAATCGAGTAGAGTAGAAGAGTGAATCAAAGTGCACAATTGAGTAGAGAATACTGGATATGCCACTTCTGTCCTTTCTAGAGATTTAGCATTTCAGAACACAGCGGGTTTGGAGTCAGTGAAACGGAGATTGGTGGTAAAGAACAGGTTCCACCAACCACCTGGATTCGAAGAGCGAAAGCAAGATCCGCTTCTAAACCGTTTCGCTTGTGGTGTAGATCGTAAGCAATGTGACCTCACTTTGAAGACATCAACACAGTCAGCATTCCACGGTTCTGGATTCCCGCCGTCCTTCTGCAAAATGCAACGCGTTCATTAGGTGGAGGACATGCGACCCACTCGAACAGAAGACGCTTGCTGAGTTTCACGCTTTGCAAAGCCACTCCAGTCTACAGCTGAGCCAATGTTGCAAACATACTGGGCATGAAAGAATCTGACAGCAGCAGCGACAGCAGCAGCATCATTTGCTGAGTAATCTTACTGAGATGCATCACATTGAAATCAATTTTGCATCAGGTTGCCCGTTGTGCAACAATGTCTTTAGCGTTGTTCATCTCGTAGGATTACGCCGGAATAGGTCCCAGATAGCAATTGAATGTTGCGATTTGTTTGTGCAATGAAAAATAATCAAAATAGAAAAAATAAATAAAAACCGAAAATGTCAATAAACAAAATCATCACAATACTAAAATTAAATGAATAAAATCAAACTAAAAAACGATGAGAGTTGTGCAGGTATACAAGAAATACCACGAACAATGACAGAAAAATAAACATTAAAGGACTAAAATAAGTAAAGCACTATAGTAAAAATGCGAAGAATGAAAGAAATATAACTATAATAATAATTACAAGAATAAATTCATAATAAGATTTGAAAAGATAATAAGAAACAAAAGTAAGAATCACAAAAGGAAGAAGAAAAAGAAAGTAAGGAAAAACCCAAGTAAGATTGAAGTAAGTATAAGAACCGGAATAAGAATAGGAATTAAAAAACAGAATTAGAATCAAAAGAATACGAATGAAAAAAATAAGAATAAGAATAGGAATACAAAAAAACAAAAAAATAGTAATCCGAAAAAAAAGGAATAAGGATACGAATCAGAAAAAGAAAAAATAAGAATAAGGATAAAAATCAGAAAATCAATGAAAATGAGAATAATGGTCAAAAATAAAAAAATGGTCAGAAAACAAAAAAAAGGACAGGAATAAGAAAAAAACAATAAGAATAAGAGAGGAATCAGAAAAAAATACCAGAATAAGAAGAAGAAAAAGAAGAAAACAGTCAATTCCAAGATGGCAGCTGCACAAAGAGACACCTTTTTCATTGGGGGCAGACCGTCGCACCGTACGGTGGGTTAGGCTCACGCCGTCCAGGCGCGTCTCTCCTTACGAGAGGAAGTGAAACTTGTCAACACTGAAAAGCTCGTCTCGAGGAATCGATTGCGAAGACGTCGTGAAGAAGTCAAGCCAAAGCAAGGTGTGGGTGGGTGGGCTGCTTTTCAGACCAAATCTAAGCGGGTCCCACCCACCCACCTCCTGGAGACAAGCAGCTGCACGTCATATGAATGACTCATCTTTCCAATGACTATTTGATCACTGCGTGAACTTCATCGTCAATTCCAAGATGGCAGCTGCACAAAGAGACACCTTTTTCATTGGGGGCAGACCGTCGCACCTCCCCCTTTTAAACGGTCAGGCCGCAATGCAGGATCCAGGATCTCATCCAAAAGCTCAGTCGCCTGCAAGGAGACTTCCAATGAGGATGGCAGCATATGATGAGGCTGTAACCGAGAAGGGTAATCGCTGATGTTTGCTTCAGTTGGTACACGTGCAAACCAAGTGTTTGTATTGCACTTGCCTTCGAATGCCAAGTAAAATCGCATCAGGAGCCTAGACCAAGGACCCGCAGTTGTAGCCCTGATCAAGGAATGCCTAACCGCATCGTTGTCGCCAAACCATACATACAATGCACCTCTGGCTTCAGAACACCAGAGCGTCAGAGAGAGAATTGCAGCCAATAGTTCGAGCTCATAGATCAAGGACCCTTTGCGCTTTCCTCCCAGTTTTGTACAGCACTCAGAATCAAGAGGGATACCAAACCAAGCAATAATGTTGCGTTGTTGATCAACCAACACTCCACCCAAGCCACCTGTGTTTGCGTCTGTCTCATACGAAGCATCGGTGTAGACAAACCACTGCTGACTCCGGCAAGCGGGAACCTTCCGAGGGTCACAACTGAGCAATCTTTGTTTCATTGCATCAAGAGAATCCAACAACGACTCGTCCAAGCGGGCAGTCTTCCCATAGGCATGCTCATTCAACTGCTTCAAGATGAGGGAGCCTAACCTGCCATGAACAAAGCTGTCTGCAAAGCCTAAGCGACCACGCAACACCAAGCACTCTTGTTTTGTAAGACGCCTGCAAGTGCAAGCGCGTTCCAACTGTTCAACCAGTTCCTCCTTCCTGGATTTGGTGTTGTCGACCAGCAGCAATCTTTCAGAAGATCGCGAAAAATCAAACACCACTCCCAACGCTTTGCAATGTGTCTCAAACGTGGTAGCCTTTTTGCCATCCCTTGCATAAGTCCAGCCAGTTAATAAGAACAGAAGCTCCATGCTGTTCTTTGCAGAAACACTCAAGGTTGGGGGTGAAGCCAGAATGAAATCGTCATAAAAATTCGTTGTCAGCAAGTACAGTCCCTTCGTAGCCACACTGAACAGCATACGTGACAAACGCAGGAAGCAGTATACACTATGCGTTGCCCCAAAAGGAAGTGTGAGCAGTTGATATATCTGAGGCCTTCCAAGCTCGTGATTGTAAACTGCAAAGTAGGCATACTTCAAGTGATCAGGATGAATCGGCACCTGTCGATATGCACTCTTCAGGTCATACGTTTTGGCCAGCAATTCTGGCGGCACTGCAGCTTCATCGCTCTTCTCAAACCACAGCTTAATCACCGCGGCAAAGGTGTCAATCATGTGGAGGTCAATTTTGTTGTGGCTCACGCAAGAGTCTTTCACAGCACTGATGCTAAAATCGTCAATCAAACGCGTCTTATTATGCTGAACCAGGGCAAATCGTTTCGAGATGGTGGAGCCATATTCCAGTGAGTCCAATTCGAATGGACCAATGGCCCAGCCTTTCTCAAGTTCCAGCTTTGTTTCCTCCAGCAACTGACGATCCAACTCCTCTGACCCAGTACTCACACACTGGGACATGATCATTTCATTGCGCATTCTGGCCAAAGCATGCAACTGATCCAGGGTTGTCAAGCACGGTTTGAACTGGTGTTTGAACGCCGCTGAAACCGAAACCTCACCAGCCAATGTTGCTCCTTCCGAAAGCAAGTCCAAACACCCAACGTCATTGTAACCTATGTCTTCCAAGATCTCTCGTGTCAACAACAAGCGCTTGTCGACTGTAGCTGCAGCAATATGCCCCGGCCTGCTTTCTCGAAGCTGTTGTTCCTGTTTGTCAAGCTCCTTTGCCCTGACCAACCATTTGCGGCACCATGCAATCCTGTAGTTGCTCAACTGTTCATTGCTCCACTGCACATGTTTGTCGACGGCTTCCTTCAGCTCATCTGGTACCCCAGCCAGCTTAAGAGAGGGATGTCCTGTGTTGCAAGCTCGCTGAGTAAATGAATCCCAATCCCAGGGCAATCCAAAAGCAACTTCCAGAGGATACTTCAACACATCTGCCAAGGGCACCTCACCCTTGGCCTTCTTGTTGCTGTGCAGGCCTCCGCTATCACCCCCTTGTTGAAGGTCTGCACGAGCTGAAATGCGCAAAAGGCGCGAGTGGGCAGGTACCTCCACTGCAACTCCGTGTTTCGTGTGCAACTGAATGGCTTTGGGGGTCTTGGACATCAAGGCGCAAGGCAGGTCCTGAACATCAGTGGCCACAAACGTGGCAACAGATTGAAAATCGGGCACTAAAGGTGGGACTTTGGAAGCCCTAGGCTGTCGGCCACTGGTAACTTGAGAAAGTTGTGCTTGCTTCAAAGGGTGATCCAAGGCTCCATCCAAGTAGTGGGGCTTCAGTGTGAGTTGCTTTGTTGCGGCGAATTCCAAAATCAATGAAGTGAGCACCACACAGAGTTTTCTAGGGTACTGGCTCTCCAGTGAAGTCGCCCACACCTGACGAAAGTCGTCGTCGTATGTAAAGCCCCAAGGAAGGTGAGAGTGCTTCTGGTCGCACTCGATGTTCAAGGCCTCGATAGCTTTGCAATTGGCCACGATTCGTGTCCACTTGTTCCTTCCAGAGCCCAACATGCAAGCTTGAAAATCTCCAATGAAAATTTTCCATGTAACCAGCAGCTGCAAAACCCAGACTGTATACCAAAAGAGCGAACCCTTGGGGTTCTCCATAGTGACACAAACTCCCAGCTCACAACACAAGCTGAAAATCTTGCAGGCGTATTCGAAGAGGGTGTTGGCTATGTCAACACGTGTTTGATCCGCTTCGCTGAGGTTGTCCAACCCTTCAGGTTGCAGCATCGAGCGTAACGGCTTTGGGTCGTTGGGAAACCTTCTGATCTCTCTAGCTCGGGATGCAGTTCCGCAAACTGGAGCTAGGTGCACCCACAAAAGTTGCGGTGACCTCAACCATGTCTCTAGCAGTTGTTGGTCATGCAGCAATGTTAAGTCCAATTGTACGATAGAGGTCCTGCATGTTCGTTTCCGAACTTTATCCACAGCAATTGAAGCTTCCAAACCAGCGCCTTTGGCGACAGAGCACAACACTGCGGCTCCTGCAAAAACCTCGATCATAAATAGTTGCTCAACATTCGAACCGCTCCAACAACGAAACTGCACTGTACCATCCTTAAGTCAGGCGCCCCCTGCAGCATGATGCTGCTGGAGCGAATGAGCCTTCTGGCATCTTGGCTCTGCGCAAACGTGAAGGCCTCGAGCACAACGACCCCCTGGCTGAACTGAAGTATCCGAGCATCCTGACTTGCAGTTGTAAGCAAAGCAAATTGGTTCCCCAGCAGGTGTCTTGTGCCACTTTCCTCTGAGTTCTTGCGGAGTGGCTGGACCCTTCGCACCCTTGCGGTTCTTGCCTTTGCCCTTTGATTTACCAGGAGCCTGTTGTTGAGAGGCTTGATAGGGTTGAGACCTCCATGGGGAGCCCTGTGATGAACTCTGTGTCTTGGCCACCGGCGCCACATATAATGCTATGTGAGGGTCATGTCTCATACCAAGCAAAGCCACTCCCAAAGGATACGAACCATCCGGAGCCTGTCGAATGTCGGCAATCACTGAATGCAAACGGCTCCATGCTGCTTTGTCACACTGGAGCAGTTGGGCCAGGCTTGGTCTGCTGTAGCCCGGCGGAGGCTCCCGATGCAAAGCCTCAAACAAGAACGTCTCCCATTCTGCATGCTGAGCAAACGAAATCAACTTTGCAAATTGTAGAGCTATACCTCGCCTTACCATTGCATAGTGCACCTTGATTTCACTGTCAGTAGGCGAGTTCAGTTTTTCATCAGAGGATTTCACCACGATGGAGTTCTTCTCAAGAGTGAGTTCCTTACTCTTGTTAGATCCTTGGATCTCGGTCGATCTGGAAATGCACTGTGACAGGTCTGGGTACTTGATCGAGTTCTGCTCATACATGGCACACATCTTATCTAACACGCAATGTGCAGGCTCATGCTCACCACTGATTGTCACACCTATCAAAGCTTGTCTGATGGCCTCCATTCGCTGAGCCCTTTCAGCAAATGCAATTTTCCTTGGCTGATCATCGTTCCTCTCCACCGATTGCCTCAAGGTGGCAATGAGAAACGTCTGCGCCTCGAAAGCCGCTCGCTTCAAGATGGATGCCTCTTGCAAAGTCGGGGCCCTTCCAAGAGCTGCTTGCATGAAATTGCCTACCGATGCATCTGCTATGGGCTGTCCAGGTTGGCCCAATGCAAAGGCCAACTGAGACAACGTGGTCACTCCATGATTCTTGATTGCATTGACTGAGGCTGGAGCAAGACCAAGCTCTGCCAGCCTGCTTTCAAACTGAGCACCGCTGTCGATGAGAGAAGTCATCGCTCACTCAGGTCGCTTCCTAAAATCAAGACAAAAGTCGCCTAGAAACGTGACAATAAAGTGAAAAGAGCACTGAAACATGCAATGGGAAAAATCAGCCGTGAGTTAAGTTGACCTAGCTGCAAACATGAAAGCTATGTAAATGAAAGCTGAAACATGAATGCATGACATCGTGAACTCCTTCGAGCCCTTAGGCGGAAAGAAAAATTCGTTGAGATAAAACTCTCTTCAGTTCATGCAGCTTTCTGCCAAAACAACTCAAAGTTCCAAGCAATGCTTGGCTTCTTCTTTGATTGAGCTTGTCGACTCAAGAGGAACCAGAGGAGGAAGAAACCAAGAAAGGTCAGGACAGGAGGAGGAGAGGAAAGAAGTTCCAGGCAACGCACTGGCTCTGAGTTTTTGCTCTTTCCATCTCGGATGCCAATCAAGCATTGCGCCTCTTGACTGCTTCGCCAAGAACGCTGTTCAACTGTTCCAACGTCCTGATCCGTTGGTTGTCCTTTGGAAAACATTTCAAACACTTTGGGAGTCTGACTTCGAGGATTCTGTCCAGTTTCCTAAAATTAGCTGTCATCTTTACTTTGCAAACACTGGTGTCCTTGCCTGCTGCGCACGCATGAACGATTGAGCTCTTGACGTGGCGATAGAAGTCCTTGTCCACAAGTACCTGCTCAACAAACCTAGGCTCGGTCCAAGGCAAGGCAGCAGATTCTTCAGGAGCCAACTCGCTTGAGGATTCTGAGGATGAGGAACTGTCACTTCCTGATGAAGATTCGATCTCAACTACGCCTGCGGTCACCAATGAAGCAGGAAACAGTGTGAGGGCCTCTGCAGCTCTGGTGATCTCATCCAAATCGAACAGCTCTTCTTTGACACTCTCAACATCGTTCACATGCTGAACTTGATCCAATGCCGCAGCCACAACATCATGTTGCTCTTGCTCACCATCCGCCTCTGGTCGCTCAGCTTCCGGAAAGGGAGTCCTGGGGTTCACCGCAGGGGTGAGAGGCTGCAGGCAAGGCGTCATAGGCACTGGAGTAGGAGCCATCCCAAACTCCTTCATGTTGTCATCCTCAAGACCCAGTCCAATCCTCACACGCTTGATCATCATGCTCAACTTTCGGATTGCTCGTGTCTGCAGGTGTCGACTGTAAACCACTTCTGAACCTGATACCGCACTACAATGGTGGGCCAGCACTGACCTGGTCTCTTTGTCAAGTCCAGCACGGGCAGCCCAGATGATCAAGCTTGCTTTCAAAGAATGGCTTCGGAAGGTGTCTGCATCCGGAGTACCTTGTAGTAATCCACGCAGCCATACTCCAGCCTCAGTGGTAGATAGAGGCCTGGCGTGGAAGCCTCCCCCCGCCTTGGGGGCTGGAAGAAGTGGGCCAAGAGGTTCTTTGTGGATGTTGAGCCCCGCCAATGCATAAACCTCCAGAAAAACCTGGAGCCACTCGTCTCCTGCCACTCCAGTTGAAGGAATGACCAGTGGTAGATATTGTTCTCGACGCAAGCCCACTGATGCCGTCTTATGCTCTGTGGTGTACAGAGTCAAACATCCACGCCGTCCTTCCTCAAGACTGATGTGACTAATGTACCTTACATCTGACCACCTGGCTCGTCCATAGAGGCAGCAAAGAAATACGCCAGCACCCAGCCGGTCGGTAACATTACCTGAACCTTCCAGGATTGAATGCAGATGCTTCATGTGTACCAACTCCAAGCCCGGCGCCTGTCTTGTAGGACCCTTGTCCCTCTTCTCGATGGCCGCAAAGCCGAGTAGCCTACGAGACGACAAGATCCTGTCGGCACCTTCAAAATCCAGAGTAAACTTGGCAAACCGTATTGTCTCAAGGAACGATGATTGCACTGTGAATCCACGCTGTTGCACTTGTCTTTCACGCCTCATTGCAATGAAGTATTCCCAAACAGCTTCCTCTTCGATTGGAAATGCAATAGTTCCGGTGTCAGTACCATAGCCACTTGTGTCATGCCATCTAATGAACTTCTTCATAGCTCCGGCACGCTTCAACAATGTGGACGGGCTCTTGACTCCGAAAGCAGCCCTCAAGCATTCTGTTGCTTGTGCACCTGTTGTATCCCGCTGGAGGAGTGCAGCCAACTGCTGACCTATTCCTGAACAAGCCCAATCCAGAGACAAAATGTTCAACCAGATTCCGCAAGCAAGTTCCAACTTGTTGTTTTTGTCAGCGAAATATTCAAGGTCAGGAAGGTGTTTGACTGCTTTCACATACTTTGCACTGTCATCCAAGACTGTGACTTCGGCTCCTGCAGCTGTTGACGCTTCGGCTGCAACCTTCTCAGGAATTGGCAGTTCTGGAATCCCTAAACATGCAGGCAACTCGCAGTCAACATCATCACGAAAGACTGCAGCACTCACACCACTCTCCCAAGGAAACAGCAAAGATGCATGCTCAGCTCTATACTCTGCAAATCCAGAAGCCACCATGCCATTCCATGTATGTGAATCGACTGCAGCACACTCTTCGTCACCGTAATAGTCCCAGTCTTCAATAACATCACTGTCATCAACCTGTTGTCCATCACTCAACAAAGTTAAGTCCACTGTTTCTCCAGGATCTTCATTACCCGCACTCAAGGCTGGCACCTGATCGCGAAAGGCAGAAGAAGAAGTTCCAACGGGTTCCTCCAAGCCACCTGACGATCCCAGGGTTGCCGCCTGAGAAGACATGGTCTGATCACACCTTGCACCATTCAACATGTACAAGAAACTCTCTGAGGGTGGCAGCAAGAAAGGATCAGGGGCATCAAGAATCCCACTCGATCCATCATCAACGCAGTCCTCTTCCATGGCTACCCCCCAAGTCTGCTTTTCAGACCAAATCTAAGCGGGTCCCACCCACCCACCTCCTGGAGACAAGCAGCTGCACGTCATATGAATGACTCATCTTTCCAATGACTATTTGATCACTGCGTGAACTTCATCATGAAAACAAGAACAATAATAAGAACTAGATAAAAAAAACAGGGATAAGCGAAAAAACCACAAGAATATGAAAAAGAATCACAATGAAACAAAAAGAATGATAATGGGAATTAGCCTCACAAAAAGAAACGAAGAAACAGAAGAAGAATAAGAAGAAAAGGTTCATCCTAAATTAAAATAACAAAAAGATTGCGAATAAAATACACTAATTCTCGTTAAAACTCATATTTTGAGAATTGAAAAAACAATAACATATCATAATCAAAAATGCCAAACAAAAAAAACCATTAATGGACACAAAAAAAATAAGAATAAGAACAGCAAGTAGACGACCGTGGCCCAAGAGCGCAGAGATGGTGATTCACTAGCGCAAACACCTTCATAAGAATTTAGCATTGTAATTCCCTTATCGAAATGAACAAAAACTAAATGAAGAGGGGACTGGGGACAAATGAAAAAGAAAGAAACCCAGAAAAAATAGAAACGGTAGGTTCATATATTTTTGCAAAATCCATCAAACAAATCAATAAAACATGAAAAATAGAAATGACAAATTTTTGGTCTTTATCGAAACATGAAAATCCCTCGTTCGTCCATTTCTTATATTTTTTGGGTTTCTTTGGTTTTCGCCTAGCATCAAGATCATTCAGCTGTCCTTCGTTCATTTCTCTGGATCTTTTAATCTTTGTCTTTAACATTTCTTTTGTCGTTTCTGGGTTTTTGAAGGGTTTTTTATATTTGTCAAAGTCCTGTCGAGCGACAACATCATTCGTTTGTCGCTTCTTTCAATTTTTCTATTTTTTTTATTTGTTCTCTCCATATTTTCTTTTCGTTATTGTTCTAGTTTTTCTTCATTTTGGAAATTGTTTTGAAATATTGTTTGATTTCTTTTTCAACATTATTTTCTTCTACTTTTGTTTTAAGTTGTTTTTTGTTGTTTCAACTTTTTAAAATTTGTTTTCCACATGATTTGTTTGTTTTCTGGATGTTTTTGTTTTTCCTAAGTTTCATTTTAATTTTTTTGTCCAGACTCAATTATGGTCAAATCTCCGTGTGCTTCTCATTCAAAGAAATGGTATTTTTTTATTTGAACAATCTCTATCTTTTTCGTTGCCATTCAAGCTCAATGAACGTCAAAAAGAAGGTCTAAGTGAATTTGAAAAACTGCGAAGCAAATCCCGCTCTCTTTTGATCCTCAAAGGGCCTGGTATGTATGCATCCATTCGTGCATGACTCGTGAGACTTCTGTGGTACACTTCTCATGATTTGTGCATGGAAATCCACTGGAATCACTGGAGTGAGTACAGCTAGAAATTCTACGCACTCCTCCTTGGATAGGTGATTGCTTCAGCTCACCTGTCCACACACTGAATTTTCCTATGGCGCTGCAGCAGAAGAGGCATTATGGTCACCCGGAGTTGCCTCCATTCCGGGACTCGCAGCAGCCTGGGGATTCGTGTAGTTCCTGAAGTTGGCTGAGTAGAGCTCGTACAGCCTGGCCTGTTCGATGTTGTCCTGATCTCGAGCTCGAAGGGCTAGGCTCTCGAACTTCTGGGCAGTGTTCAGGATGAAGATCTGCACCTTCTGGTAGAAGGCCTTGTTGTGCTGGTTCCTGCTCAGGTTGCAGATGTCCAATCCCTGCAGCAAAGTCCTCTGGAGTTCGGCTGCATCTTGGAAATCCTCACGTTGCAAAGCGGCATCCAGCTGCGCACGAAGGTCCACCATCACCCTCTGAAGACGACCAGCCCTGGTGTTCACGGGCTCCATAGGCTCCATGCCTCTGTCATCGCTCACTGGAGGGTCGTCTGGGGCATCCTCCATCGGTGGATCATCATCCAATCCAGACTCCTCACCACCTTCTTCTGGAGATGGTTCTGGATCGACCCCCATAGTCGCATCAGTCTCCTCCGCACTGCGACTCTTCAGGTTGAAGAGGACCAAATTGGCCCTTTCCTGAGTGGCCATGCTCCTCCTGTCCTCTGTATCCAAGGACCGGTGCCTCATGAAGCCTCCCATCTCGACCAACCCAAACTGGATGCACTCAGCATAGTCTCCTTGCATCACATCCTGCCTCTGGCACTCCTCGACGTTGGTCTCTAGGGCTTCGATCCTATCAGCAAGGGCTCCCATTCTGTCCTGCTCCTTGGCCCATGCAACCTCTGTGTGGGCAACATGGAACTCGTAGTTCTCCACGCGGTCTTCAAGGAGCTTCCACATCTTCTTCAGAACGAAACCCAAAATGATCCATGGCAGAATCAAGAGGATCACCCATAGCCACCAGTAGTTCCAACCGTGGGGTTCCACTGCTGAGCATTGGCCAGCAGCATCGGCACCATCCGCACCAACTGGCCCAAGGCCCATAAGAACGCTCATCCTTGCAATCAGCTTGGCCGCCTCGAGGATTTTCTTGCTCGCTGTCCCCTTGGCCTTCACTTCCGCTGCATCTTCAGCACCATAGGGTTCACCCAAAGGAACCACTGCAACTCCCATCTCATGCAAAAGGAACTTCACCCGCTGCTTCTGCAAACTCTTGGTTCCAATGTCAGCCAAGTTGTAGAGGGTCGGAACTTGGCTCAGCTTCACCTCATCATGGCGCACCTTCTCTTGGATCCAGAGCAACTTACCACTCAGGTGCCTTACCTTGCCTGAGCCCTGGCGACATGCCAGTTGCCTCGCTGAAGATGAATCTGTCAGCTGGTAGTGCTCCACAGGGTGGCCCACGATGAAGGAAAGACATCGGCATATAAAGATGCCGTCGCACATGCACGACACTAAAGAGTGCAATTCGGATTCGCAGCTGCTGAGTGAAATGACTTTCTGAGTCCTGGATGAACTATATGCAAAACATCCCATCACCATGTGCACTGCTCCTGATGTAGACCTCCTGTGACTCTTGTTCGAAGACCAATCTGCATCGCTGAAGCTTTCAACGATGTACTGGTTCTCGTTCCCTTGGATCCAGTGACCTGCCCCATCTTCAGGATAGTGGAGCTTGATGCCAAGGTTTCCTGTGGTTTTCAAATACCCCACAAGTTTTCGAAGACGATTCACCGAGGTCAAAGTTGGCTTCGACATAGAGCTTGCCAGCTCCTTCACTCCAAAGGTCAGATCTGGCCTATCCCTGGCCAAGTAGAGCAACTGCCCAATCACTGACCTGAAGGCCTTGCCATCTTTCCAGCCGAGCTCCTGAGACTTGTCCTCCAGCTGGATATTGGAGTCGGTAGGCACGAACTGTGCCCTGGCTGGCCCAAACTTCGCCTCGAAGGATTCGATGATCTTCTCCACAGGGGTTCCTGGAATCAAGAGCAGTCCATCTTCACACTGAACCATAGACCTCTTGAGAAAGCTGATCTTCGACCCAGGTTCATCCAACACCGCATAGCTCACTGAAAACTTGGCCTTCAGCTTTGGCAGAAACTCATCTTTCCAGAATGCCATCTTGCCAAGAAACAAAACGTCATCGACATGAATCCTGATGACACCGTCATCTGCCCTTCTCCCAAGGCATGGCTGCTCAGCACAGAACGTGAACTTCATCTCATCCTTCAAGAAACTTCGAAGAAACCAAAACCAATCCCGAGCGCCCTTCCGTTGCCCAGGCAGGTTCTTTTGGAGGATGTAGGCGTCGCCAAAGAGGTCAACTCTCACAGGTGAGCTCTGAGGTACCTGTAAAAAGGCATCCTTGATGTCAAGGCTTGAAAGCACCACATCATAGCCAGGTGCTTCCAATGAGCGACGCTTCTGATCCAGGTAGGCAATCTGGAGGAGGTTTGCAGTGTGAGTCCCAGTGGCTGGCGAGAAGGTGTCAGTGCGCTTGTCAACAGCGAACTCACGAGCTACAAATCGTGATCTTCTCAGCCACCGCTTTCTAGGTTCCTTGGACTCACCATTGTTCCCATCTGGAGCTTCATAGTCCTTCAACCTCCAGTCGTAGACGAAGCGTGTTGTCAAGCTTCCATTGCAAAGTTGGCTTCCATCATCCAACTTGAGCACTTCCATGTCCAGGAGTCGGGCCACTTCCACTTTGTCTGCAAGCCTGTCCACACAGGATCTAGAGGTGGCTTATCTCCATCCTGGTCACGCCAAAGTTCCTCTGGAATGGCCTTGCCAGCCTTGAAGTGGATGTCATCCTCTCCTTCCCATAGGTCGTGCTCCAAGTCCATGGTCTCCTCACTGAACTCGGTATCATAGTCATCAAGGGTGTAGTAACTTTCATCACCAAAGGAAACTCTCCTCACTGAAGCTTCCTGGTTTTCCTTGAGCCTTGAAAGTCTAGCCTTCTTCGAGTCTTCAATTTTGGCTTTCTTCGCTGAGCTCTCGTCCTCATCCTGTTTCTCCTCATGGCCTCTGGTCTCATGCGGTTGTCGAGGGCTGCTTGGTTCCTCAAAAGTCACCTGCTTGAAGATCACATCAGGTGTTGTAGGTTGGAGAAGCCCTGTGTCGACTCCGGGTCCTCCTGAAGAACTTGCAACTCCTCCTGGGTTCGGGGTCTCCTCTTGGTTCACATCCTGTAGCTGCTCAGCTTCTGCGGCTTGCTGCTTCAGGAACATAGGATCGGAAGCTGCCATCTCACTCGCTTCCTTAGCTTCCATCTCCTCTTCACGGGCTTTGGCTCTGACCGCAGCAGCATCTTCATCATAGAACCGGCTAGGATCCACCCTGTTGATAGGTGGCACTGAGCTCACTGGGATCGGCTCCAGGGCATTCTTTGTGGGAATGATGCGTCCACCCATGCCAGGTTTATAGTTCCATGAGTGGGCTCGAAACTCCGTGTAGAATCCAAGGTGGGACTTCCAATCTTGGCCTGCTCGTCGAACACTCCTGGTCAAGAAAAGGCCTGTCCCATCAAACAGGATGTAGGAGTCCTGTTGGTCTGACTTCCCAATCATGATGCATCTCTTCCACTTCGAATTGCCCTTCACCGTAGACCTGGTGTACCCGAACACGGGCTCTCCGAATTCACATATGGTTCCATGAAAAGTCTTCCCAGTGGTCAACTCAAAGGCCGTATGTCCTCTGGTCGGGGCATATCGGTTCAACAACCAAGCCGCGTGTCTGAAAGCCCATGACCATAGAGGATGCTCCGTGGAGAACTCCAAACCCAGATTCGTCTGCAGGTTGTCCATCAGAGTGCAGCCCAGTCCTCTCACACGCCCAATGGCATTCTCAACCAAAGCATTGCCATGCTCGTAGGCTGTTGGTGTGTTGGAGGTTGTTGGTAGCCCCATGGCCTGTCTTGCATGGACTGCCATCTTCTGGAGTTGTTTGATAGTCGGCTCATTGTCACACATGAAGCACACCTCAGAATGACCAAGTCGTTGAGTGAAGCAAAGAAGCTCTCGGAGCATGAGGTCATACTGGTTCTTGGTCTTCAGGGGGATGCATCCAATCATTCCTGTGTGACTGTCCACCATCACCAAAGCCAGGACTGAACTCACATCCCTCGCATCACCACCTTCTGGAACTGCCTTGGTAAAACAATAGTCGAAGGAGAGGCAAGCAACGCCATTTGCACGAGCCTGGTCGTCTCTTCGATGAGCATCAGGTCTTGCTCGATGCTTGATGCAAGAGGAGCACCAGTCTGCGTACGGGGTGTGAGTCAACCGGTGCTTTGCCTGCTCCTTCTCGTTTGGTGGTTGAGCCAACTTGGAGGAACGTGGAACTCGTTGAAGTTCTTCCTCAGCATATCGAGCTGCAGCTGTCATCGTCTCAAGTTCAAGCTTCTTGTGGTGGTCAACAAGCCTTTGGAAGCATTTGGTCTTTGAACCTGAGGTAGAGATATTGTAAAAGCTGCATGCTGCCCTCAAAGTCGCAAGGGTGCTGGTTCTCTCCAGTTCCACTCCATTCACAACGATCTTCTCGTTGTTGGGCGCTCCAACCACAGCATAGGCCACGATGTCTTGACCAACAACTTCTGGTGGTTCTTCTCCTGGGATCTCTTCACCCTGGCTGTCATCATCTGGTGGAGGATCCTCAATGGCATCTTCAGGAAGCTCATGGTCATCCAAGCTGAAACCCATGAGCTCAGGAGCTTTCTCACGGCTCGCGATGATAGTCACCACATTCCTGAAGCCATGAAGTTCATGAAATCCAGCACTGAGATCCAGGAGGTCTCGAAGTGGTTCACAAAGTTCCAACACCAGCCACTTGTTGCGCTCCTTCACCAGAGTAGCGCGGTACTTGTGTCCAGAGATGTCAGGCTTGAACACAGTGGGGTCCTGGTAGCAGTCGGCATAGCGTCGACCAACTCCACATCCTTCATCATCCAGGTCCCATCCAACGCGTCCTTCCTCCAGGTCAGGCATTAGAGTTGCAGTGATAGCCCTGATTGCCATAGGGTGCACTTCCTCAGGTGGGGAACTGATCACTCGAACCCATCCTCGAACTGCCATACTCCTGTTCTGCATTTCAATGGGAATGCGAACTCCTCCTTCGTCATGAACGAGTGCATGGTTCTGAACTCCCCAGCCTGATTCCATCAATTTGCCAAAGCACAAGATGGGTTGGTGCACTGCAGGGCTGAGAGCTACACACTCACGAAGAACAATCACACGTCCACTGGAGTCTCGAAGGTGGACCTCAATGTCCTGCATGCCTGTTACTGGAATAGCTCGTCCTTGTGCATCTTGAAGGCGAGTCACAGGCTCATGAGAAGGTGCTCCTACATGTCCAAAACTTTCAGGGAAAACTGCTGAATCAGCTCCTGAGTCGAGCAAAATGGTTTGGACATCATCACCAGGCACCTCCTCGATCATCACCCTGACATGGTCAGTCGTCATGGCTTCTTCATCATGATCGCCAATGAAAAACTTCATCACTCGAACTGAGGATCCTGACCATGTAGGGCTCGCACTTGCATCTCGACCTCGTGGGTCAAACACCAGGCTTCCTTGATCATCGTCATGTCCACCTGATTCTTGAATTCGTGAAACTCGATACGTAGTGGATTGCTGGGCTCCATTTCCTTGAGCAGCTTGCTGTGACTGCTGCTGCGAAACGCTGCTGACATTGGTGAAGCTTGCTCCTGTAGTCGAGGTTCCTGGACTTCCTTGGCTCACCTGACCATTGAAGCTTTCAGGTATCTGAACATTGCGAATGTTCTGCCAGCAGTCTCGGGCATAGTGTCCAAATCCACCGCATCGATGGCACTGCTTGTTCATCATGTCAGTGCCCTTGCCTTTGCCCTTGGATCGATCATCTTTTCCTTTGGCTCCTTTCTCACCTTTCTTCCCTTTGCCTCCCTTGGAATCTTTTCCTTTCGACTTCCCTTTGTCCTTTCCTTTCCAGGGTTGGCCTTTGGCATCGCCACCCTTTCCTTTTCCTGGTTTTCCTCCCTTCTTTCCTCCATAGTTCCACCATGCGCCCTTGATCCTGTCCACTTCCATAGGACCACCAGTATCATCGGCTCCAACCAATCCAGACCAACGATGTTGAGCTCGATCCCAACGAAGAACTTGTTCTTGAAGGTCTTCATACTTGGAGGAATCCTGCACTGCCATATTGAGGTGGGTCTTCAGCTGGCCACCTACCACTCGCAAAAGGATGGCTGACTTCAACTCCTCCTGAAGCTTGCTTCCAGCTCTCCTGGCCTCCTCATAGACATCCTCCAGCTTGAGCAGTTGAGGTTGAATCGGAAACCTCATATCGAAGTTGGGCCATGCAGTCGCTGCTGAGAGTAAAGCCAGTCCTCTTGAGCTCGAATTGGGTCGAAGGGCCAACACCAACTGCCGAAGTGCCTCGAATCCATCGTTCTTGGAGACGCTCTTCACCATCGTCAAAGCTCGATTCCTGACCAAGCTAGCCAGAAGTCCATAGAGCTTAGAGCTCCTGTTCTGAGTGGCTGCAGTTGCAGTGGCCATATCCAATGGCTTCGTCGGGTCATCAAACAAGGGGGTCAGTTCCCTCTCAAAGCCCTCATCGATCGCCTGAAGATACTGGCAAAGCTGCCAACTCCAGTCCCTAAAGGCCTTGATCTCTGCCTCCGTGGTTGCATGCTCGAAGAGGGGTGGCTTGCTCAGCAACTTGGACCAATCCACCTTGCCTGTCCACCATTCGAAGAACTCGCGGCACCAGCTGCTGTTGCACTCGCCTGAGCAGCCTGAGCTGCCTTCGCTGCAGCTGTAGTCGCCTCGGCCACCTGTAGCAATGCAGTCTGTATGATACTCGGATCCAGCTGCGCCATGATTCCAACCAGCGACTGAAACACCGGGTACAGCCCCAGAAATTGAAATCCGTTAGGAAAGGGAGGTTCACACCAAAAAATCCGCGAAAGCCAGTGCAATGTATCGAAAACCACCACGTTCCAATCCAGCAAGGTTCAGGTGCCAACACACCAAAGGATATGGCTAAGCGCCCCAGGTGAGAATGCGTGAGCTCTTTGGCTCCGCTACCATGCGAAGCAAATCCCGCTCTCTTTTGATCCTCAAAGGGCCTGGTATGTATGCATCCATTCGTGCATGACTCGTGAGACTTCTGTGGTACACTTCTCATGATTTGTGCATGGAAATCCACTGGAATCACTGGAGTGAGTACAGCTAGAAATTCTACGCAAAAACAAACCGAGGAGCAAACAGAACAAGAACCCGGAACACCCAAAACCAACCGAACCACCCCAAAGAAAAAAAAACAGCAAACCAAACCAGGACACCGTAAGACGTTAACAAAGTGAAACTGCATTGTACAGGAAATAAGAAAAATTCTAAAAATGCAGAAAATTAAAGAAGAACGAGAAGAGAACAGAAAGGAGAAAAAGAAGGGCTGCAGCAGGCCCTGTATTTGCTGCGTTTTATACCCTTTATTTTGAGCGTACAAATGTTTGAAAATCTTATATTCATTTGGGGTTGGCTTCCCAGCGGCGCCCAACGAGGTGCTGCAAGAGAAAATGGAATGAAAAATGTTCGCTTTGCCATCCATTTTCACGGCGTTTGTAGATTCATTTGGATTCTGGGGCAGAGAAAAAAGAACTGCCTTGCAGTAAAGGCTGCTGAGAAGAAAACGCTCCAAGTGGACGTAGGCATCTTGGAAAGAAAAATGCTCATTAGTTTTTTTTTCCAGGAAGTGCCTATTGCACACACGATGCAGGTCACTACTAGTCCGGAAAGCTGCAAAGACTGCACATGATTTCACATGAGCTTCGATTAAAGCATGATGACCAATGGGGGAAAACCAACAAACCAAGCCAAACCAACCAGCACCAACCAAGACCAAACAAACCAGCAAACCAAAACCACCCCCAAAAAAGACAAAACAGCCCCATCGAAAAGGTCATCAAGCTGATTGACAAACTATATGCACAAGGTGAAACAGCTGACACTCCGCACTCACGCATCTCAAGAGACGGTCAACCAGCCATCGTTCGTCTGTCTCTCAGCATCATGTCGAAAAGATATTCAGTTGCTCAAGTGACAGCCCACAATTCAGGCCAGTTGTAGATGCCCAAACGTTGTAGCTTCGTACAAAGAAAGCAGCACCAGTAGCATCCATCAGAGTAAGTGCGAAGATGAAAACAAAAATCGTATCACAATGCAGAAAAATGGTACTGGTAAAGAGGGGGGCCCCAGCCCCCCCCAAGTGAGCGAATCAACCT
>VSDK01011098.1:0-35283 GCA_009767595.1 Symbiodinium kawagutii | reverse complement strand
GAGTGGGCGGGGCCGCCGCCGTGGCGAAGCTCCTGGAGCTCCGCGCGGCGGTGCGCCCGAAGGACTTCATCGGTCTGGGGAGCCCAGCAGGCGGTGGGAGAGAGGGGAACGTGTGGAGGTGTTGGTTGGATGGTTGTGGTTGGTGGTTGGAGGTTGGTGGAGGCGTTGGTTGATGAATCATGGTGTTGGACCAGTGGATGGTGATCGGAAGGTTGAAAATACTTGGTGATTGATTTTGGTTCGTGCCGAAGAATGGACAAGATTGAAACGATGATGTTGTCAATCTTTCAATTGATTTTACATTTTTGTACCAAAATGATGTGGGATCTGCTTTGGAAAATCTTATTTGTATAATATGCCAACCAAAGGCGACTGACTGATGGGAGATGTTGATCAGCTGCAATTTGGTTTCACGCCTCTAGATGTTCTTTTCAGTTTACATCCACTGGTAGTACGCACAGAGAACTTGCATCGTTTGTTCCATTTGTTGCTGTGCTGAATGCTGGAATATTGAGTAGGTGACATGCATTTTCATTTTGTCAACATGCACGACAGTAATGTGCTGACACTCCGCTCTGGATGCCCGTGTCGCAAACTGCAAGAGATTCCGGGGTGCTGCTCGCACTATGGCTGTGGAATGATGTGATGTGTTTTCAGACGTTGTGTGGATGAGGGTTGGTATGATTCTATGGCAAATGAAGGTTATGGGTTATGAGAGGCCTTCACCGATGATGTTATGACATGATATTGAACAGTATATGTCAGTATGGGTTTGAAACGGACACAACTGATTCCCGTGCATGCTTCTTTCGTGCATACGGATATGGTTTCCAGGTGGTGACTTAAAATAAGGTCACCGGCAGCTGGTATGCATGCGAATTGGCAACCCTGTGTGCCTATTTTCAGGAGCTGTCATCACATGCTAGTATGACTTATGTCTACACACGCAGCTGAATAAGACTATTTGTAAAGACACCTGAATCCAAACAACCTGAAGGTATTAGTTAAGTAGTTTGAATGTATACCATGGATGCATGCAATAGTGTGGCAGTGGATTGCATGGTGCATGTGTTACGTCCATTTCATTGACCTGAATTTGATGCCAGAGCAGTCAGTTGCACTTTGGAAACAGAACCAGATGTCAATTGGGAGATGATACATAGGTGTTTGTACGGTGCTGTGTTCTTGGTTTCGGAGCCCATGTCCGGCGATGAACAAAGCGCATAACCACCGGCAAAAGCCGAGCGGAGCAATGGATGTGGATCTTTGTGACTACTACGTGATATTAGATTCTAGGATGACGATGATGCATGTTCACAATCTTCATAGGATGAAACGACCACGAGATCGAGATACAATAATCAGCCTGTGATGTGACATCTATTTTGTCGCCCTTGCCATACCTAGACTGTTCCTTGCTGGTCCTTAAGGCATGGACATTGCTGGAAAACGCTCAATTACTTAAAATGCAAACCAAACACCCTTTCACTATGTCATCCATTATACTTCTAGATCTTAACTGAGTGCAGAAACAGCACTAAGGTGTGCAGGCTGCTACATGTATCCTTGCAACTTCACATGTCAAGTTTCCTCCGGGAGGGTTTGAAGGGCAAAGGTTCAGGCAAGGCCCCAGGCGGTCCCGCAGAGCCCCAGTGGGCGCCACCTCCCAAGGTGATACAAAAAGAATCACAAGTGGAGACAAAGGGGAGACAAAGGCGAGACAAAGGGAGACAAGCATGAGCAGCGGCAGAGCAGCGGCAAACAAAGCGCCGATCCAGAGCCACAAGGGAGACAAAGGGAGACAAAGGGAAACAAGCAGGAGCAGCGGCAGAGCAGCGGCAGAGCAGCGGCAAAAAAAGCGCCTATTGAAGGCCCTACCATAGAGAAGTAAGAACCCCTTATAGCTTGTCAGCTATCTGGGAATAATTTAGATTAACCCTAAAAAAAACCATACGAAACTACCCGCAAATATATGGTCATGATAGTGCATTATCTATATGGCCGCTGCCCCGCTGTTGGGTTGTGAAACTGGGTTAATCTTTACTATAGTGGACATGCAGCGCCAACGTGCGCACGCTGTTACATCTATCCTTGCAACACATTTCTAGTTTTCCTTCGGCAGGGTTTCAAGGGCGAAGTTGGCAGCCCTGCAAAGTCCCAGTGGGCGCCATCTCCCGAGGCAACACGCCTCTGCATTTGGCAGTGCGCGAAGGAAATGAGGAGGTCACCCGGCTGTTGCTGGCGGCCAAAGCGCCGCTCGATTTGAGGAACGACCATGGCCGGGGACCTCAGCGGAAAGATTGGCAGATTGGGATCCTTTGGTCAGAGATGCTTGGGGTTGGAGCTGAGTTCAAGCTTTAGGGTTGGAGCTGAGTTCAACAACTTGAGAAGTTTACTTGTTTTATCTTCTTTTGTGGTCCTGGTTGCTATTGCGTCATGATCCACTTTGGCAGCGTAATCATGCATGCCTTGATCGGTAGATGATGTTAGATGTTGGATTGTAAGGCAGGAAAGCACCATGTGGACCAAAAGCGCATGTCACGCCGTCAGCGAACCGAATCGTTTCTATATGGTTGAAACCTTAAAATCCTTAAAACACCACATCCGAACACCGGTGGTCTAAATTTTGGGAGTGCTCTCGCAACAAACTGCCTGGTTTTCAACAGTATGTCGGCTCTTCAACTCTTGCTCCTGACCTGGCTCAGGGGAGATGAAGGTGAAACTTTTGGAAACAGCATGAAACAAGTTAGAAACAACATGTGTTGTATGAAAACCTTCAATGAACTGTGCTGGCCTCGAAACGTACCTCTTGAAGTACAAGAATATTTTTCAGCTTGGTTGGATGATGAAGCATTGTGAAGGACTGGTTGGTTGCGGTTGGTGGTTGGTTGATTGGTTGGTTGGTTGGTTGGTTGGTTGGTTGGTTGGTTGGTTGGTTGGTTGGTTGGTTGTGTCGGTTGGATGGGTGTATAAAAACCAACCGAAAACCTGTGAGGCAAGATGATGGTTCACTGGCTTGAGCATATGTCGTTTCAAACCTTAGGTCTTCGTAGATCCGACGTGTTCAGGTGACATGCATTTTCATTGTCTTAAATGGTATGACGGTAACGTGCTGACACTCCACTCTGGATGCTTGTGTTGCAAACTGCAAGTTGAAACACGGCGCACGAAATCGGAGATTGCGACATGCAATGTTCTGGTGTACTGCTCACACTATTGCTGTGGTGTGCTTGAGGAGGCATAGTGACTTGTGGATCAGGGTTGGTATGACTGCACATTTCATGCAGATTATATAGAGGTTGTGAGTGCAAATCACTCATGATGAGATGACATGTTCTTGTCACTTTGGGTCTGAACCGGTCGCATTTGATCATCATGAACTGTGACATGCTGCTTACGTGCGTATTCATGCAGTATCCGAAGAGATACAGTATGCTGTATGTTGTATTGTGGTCTGAGTCTCTTACTTGGCTTCTCATGTTGTGATGACCCAATGTCAAACGTGATACTGCATATGTACGCATTTCAAGCTGTTGTAGCTAGCGCACTTTGTGCAGGTGGGTGGTGACCATGTATATACTGGGCACCACCAGTACCTACATTTGATGGTGTCGATTGGCAGTCATTCATTATTTGTTGATTTTGATTTGGTTCAACGATGTTCAATGATTTTCCCGACGCAACTGAATGCACCAGTCATTGTTCCATGTTTTGTGCTTCAAGGGTTGAATTGAATGCTGTTTCAATATTATTGCAGGCCAGACCTCATGCATAGCAATTGACCCGGGAGTTCAGCCACATGATTGGCGGTCGAAATTCTACAGCAATATTTTTTAAACTAGCAGTACCTTTTTGATATCACAGGTGTTGTTTTTAAACTTCGTTAAGCAGCGGGCCCCCAGCAGAATCACCTACTTCTGCAAGGCAGCGCTAGATTCGCGCTAGATTGGCGCTAGGTTTTGAGGCATTGATCTTATTCATTTTTGATTTCCTTTCTTACTACTATTGTTATTCGTTATCATGATGATTAGTCATCACCTATTCAATTATTCATGTGAGTTTCGCAACTATAACCCTCCTAACAAAAAAATCAGAATCCCTGGATGAATTCCTAAATCAAGCTGTGCCTATGGGAAGAGCTATAGAATGATGACCTTATGAATTCTTGAATCAAGCTGTGCCTATGGGAAGAGCTATAAAATGATGATTCCATGAATGCCTGAACCAAGCTGTGCCTATGGGCAGAGCTATAAAATGATGACTTTATGAATGCCTGAATCAAGCTGTGTCTGTGGGATTTGCTTTGAAAGTATGACTTTACAAATGCCTGAATCAAGCTGTGCCTATGGGATTTGCTTTGAAAGTATGACTTTACGAATGCCTGAATCAAGCTGTGCCTATAGCACTGCCTGCAGCTGGAGCCCTGCAGCTGGAGCTTCGGGTAGCCTGTACCTGTGAGCACTGGCACTGGACTGCGTGCAGCTGGAGCCATTTATTTGCATTGTCATGTTTAACCCAGAAAGGACATCTGTGACGTCAGAACAAAAACCGTGGTCTGTGAAAAAATCTCAGATTTTTCGCGCTAGCGTGGCGCTAGATTCGCGCTAGCACTTAATTGGAACAGATCTGAATTGTAGAGCAAGGTCCACGTCGTAGCCAGATTAAAATTAAAATATTGTAAACATAGTTATTGGCTGGTAGAACTCTGATGATTATCTACAATCTTATCGCTGTTCCCACATCCAAGATTTTTTGGCAAAGAGCAAAGCTCGAAAGTTGAGACAGCAAAGGGTTGTCAAAGACATTGGCAGCTCGAGTAGCAGCTCAAGTAGCAGTTGAAAAAGGGCCCCGCGCTAGAACCATTGAGCAGTTTCCCATGTCTCAAGCAGAAAACAAAGAACTCCATAGGTCATCCATGTCGTTTCCCAAATGATTGCTGTAAGCAGCGGGCCCCCATGTAAATGACCAAAAAGACGCTTTCTGGGAACAAACAGTTTGACCACCGCGACATACAGATACTAATTGATGTACATTTATCCATCAGGTTTATAAGGAGATTCATCCAGCAGTCATTTGCAGGTAAAAGATAAACTGCAATGTATGGGTGACACTCGTTGCATTTTTGAGCATAGCAAATGTCACAACAGTCACCAGTCTTGCCGACGACTGAGTTGGATTGCTACCCTGAGGCAAGACAGCCCTGGATTGGGCTCGGAGCAAAGGACACTCAGAGGTCGTGCGCCTCTTGGAGGATGCAGTGACTTGGCCGCATCGCATGCTGACAGCCTTCAAGCGACAACCCCAAGGTTTGATGGCTTTCTGCAAGGGGATTTTTCCCTGTCATCTCTGTTTTGAAAAAAATAATGCTAGAAGAAATTGGTGCAAAGGAATGCATCAGGGTGAATGCATCAGCGTTATTCTGGATTTTGCTCAGTTTTTTTGCTGTGAAAGAGTATTTTTCTCTCACTCTCACCTGTCTTTTGAGGACAAAATATGTTAGAAGAAATTTGCGCACTGGAGACATGCTCATATGTGGAATATTTGATTTGATGTATCCACACGTGTTGACATGAGAAACCCATGGCACGTCAAGCGACCACACCGAGCTGTGCAGGCCAGAAGATGAGACTGTCCACCGGATGCAAGGCATCGTCAGCGATAGAAAGGGTCACCCTGGGAGAGAATTCCAAAACGAAATGAAGGGTGGAAATGCCGTGAGGAATCGTAAGGATTGATTTATCACCAGGTTCCCTTGTTGAGTCACCGGATCTTTACTTTTGTCATGTGCTTGAAGCAACGTCCAAGAAAAACATGCGAGCACAATTGTTTCATGTTTAAGATGGCCATTGTGTTTGTCGCATTCTGCCTCGGTGCCCATGGACCGGAACATGAATTCACCGCTGCATGGTCAAACCGCAACATGGACCAGATGAGCCTCGCCATGACAGGCCCTGATTTAGCACCAGCCTATCTCAGACTATGCAAACATCGCCTGGAACCTTTGATGATGGTATAGTTACACCTGACATTCGTCACCTATCCATGCAGATTTGGAACTGCATATTTATCAAAACATGATGCATGATTCCAACTGATTCGTCCAATCTCAGAAGTTCCAGGCGGGGAATCTCTAGTCGGGATCGTTTCTGTCCTTGGTGCCAGCGCAAAGTCGCCAAGATTCACCCGACACCAGGATCACAACAATCGCAATGCAGAATGCCAGAAGATCGCAGGAACACATCAGATTCTACTATCTCAACTCTACATCAATGCAAGGCAAGCTGTGATTTATATCACACATCTATCCTAAGTAAGAACCAGGATGCCATGAAATCACATCCTGCATTGCGGTGCCCAGTGTACGACTTGATTGTATGCCACCTGCACTTGAAAAGGTTGCGCGACAGGAGACTAATGCAGTTTTGGTCTTGCACGTTGCGTGAGGTCAGTCCTTCACATTGGTGACCTTGTAGGCTTTGCCAGATCTCGCAGCAGTTGAGTTTATGGGATGCCTATGTGGCCCGGATGTCGCATGCTAAGCGCCCGACAATGACAAGGCTTCCTTTGCAAATGTTTCCCCAAACGATCAATTGCTCGTGTTCCGGGCTCAAAAGGTTTTCAGTAGCAGCTGCATGGTGTCCACGAGGCAGAAAAGACCAGTGGCGGAAGCATCTGCCACCAGCAGCGCAGACCATCATCCCAATGGCCCAGCATAGAAACTTTGGATGCTCAAACTAACAGGGACAGAACATGCAGAGAATCCTGAGTCGCTGGGATGATCCTGGCAGCCTCTTGCTGCAATGACGCCGTGAGGACGAGGAAATACCGGAGGACTGCTGCAACCACCTGACACAGTGAGCAGTTGCACATTCGCAGATGTGCATTGGTTGGTGTGTGGGCATGTTGAAAAGCTTTGTTTGCCATGATTTGGAACGGAATCTCCAACAGGCTCGCAATGAGCATGGAAAACAAACAATTTGCACGGAATCTCCAACAATTTAAGGTTCCAATATGTTCCAATAAGCATAATAAGCACTGGACAAAGACAATTTACCGCATGACACGCTGGTTTTTTCAATGTCCGTTGGGTAGCTGTCGGCCCAGGAGCTTGCCCGGATTCTTGGACATCAGGCCCGGGACTCAGCAGAAATTATCATTGCGGACGGTCGCCGGGGAACGATGCAGTTGGCTCCTTACAGGGGTGCTTTGGGGAAGGAGCACAGAGTTTGGCCCGGGGAACTTTCAGCAAAGCATTTAACATATAGACAGCTTCGATGAACTGCGCTTCAGTGACAAGATAGAAACAAGAGATGTAAGAAAACGGGATGAACTTACACGGAGAGATCCCAAGATCATGCTTGAAGGACCAGCCATGCCAGGGTCTTCCAGCGCCCAGCTGCAACTTGGAGAATTCCACAAGTCATGTGGCAGCATCCACCTGGCGGGGACCATCCGTAAGAACGCAAGAGGTGTAGCTATTTCTCAACCGAAAAGTTACCACAACCAGAAATGCAAACTTTTCTCAACAAAGACATTCAATTTCAAACAAAATCGACGATCGGTTTGACTTCAACGGATAGTCAAGATTGTTTAAATCATTTAGGTCGCTAAACCGATTGATATACCCAGTACATCTCATTCATCACGCATCTACCACGTACAGCTAGTGCCCAAGTTCAGAAGCCAGCAACGTTGTGACATGTCAACCGGTGCCCCCAGGTGTGGGTCGCAGGGTCGATCCTGGAGAAGGCTCAGAGGCCGATCCTCCTGGGAGGTGTTGGTGTGAAGGATTTTTCTTTGAGGCATTGGTTGCCGAACGTTGCTTCGACTTGGTGATGAATTCATCGATGAACTGTAGAGATGATAGATGATGATGTTGAAGTGGTTCTTAAATGTTCTAGTTGATAAATGGGCTCGTCGACTCCGATGTGTTTGTCCGAAGGCAAAACTCAATATTTAGGGGGAGTCTTTAGAGCTCTTCATCAATTTCATGCTGATGATTTGTATGTCATCCTATCAGCACTGTCTCAAGGCACTTGCGGGTTGATGTACCACTCTTACGCAGCTGGAATGGCAAAAATGATTTCATGATGGTAGAGAGCCAGTTGACTTGGTAGACGATCTCCACTGCTGAAGTGTCCGATTCATTGAGTGGTCATTGCTGGACGGCAACGAACCGCTGGATCACCACTATCACGAACTTTAGTCCGGCTGATAGAACCATCTCACAGTTCTTTTTCAACATGGACATGTACCAACAACGGTTGCAGGTCTGGTTTCTATTGCTTTCTCATAGGAAAACATGGGTAAACCCACATCAAACCCACATAAGCACCCGAGGTCACCAGTGGATGTGACCCCACTTGGATGCCAGCAGTGGCATGGTTTCACGGCGGCTTCACTATGGTTCACCTTCCAAGGTGCTCAGCATGGAGATCATGACATGGAACCCATCCGTTTTTCTCGGTTATTGAGTGGGAAATTGTTGGGAGCTTGCTTTGTGTGCAGAAGAGATTCCCAAATTTGTCGAAGTTAATGATGATGTCATTGTACAACAGTCCATTGGTATGTTTGTGAATATGTTTGGTAAGAAAGGGTGTGCTTTTGGATTTGAGGTGGTCCGTCGGTCCGTTTGTGACATCACAAGGCCTGACTTAAAAGTCCTGCTCCAGGATGGCTCCACTCCAGTGAGGCACTGTTGGGATCCCAGATCGGGTGGACTAGGATGCGTGTAGCGTGTAACTTTTGATTTCAGGAAACCATAGTTAGAACTACAGCGGAATTGCTATGAACATGAAGCTATCGCCGAAAATGTTTGCAGCTGATTGGAGCTCTTTACAGCAGGATATTGATTTCGGGAGGACCTTCATCTCAGACCGACTTGCCGAGGTTTTGATCAAAGGCGCAGCCGGTGGCGCAACAAGTCCGTTGGATCTCAAAGTTGGGCCTCCCAGCTGCCAAGGTCGTCTTTGACCAATGAGTTCGTGGATCGGCTGCTGATGATCAAGCAGCAATTGGACATATGTCGTATCGTGCAACCCAACGTTGCGGCGAGTTTTGCATCAAGCTGTTCGTTCCAAAGAACCCAGCATATCTTGACTCATTTTGACCAACAAGAAGATCCAATTGGACTTCGAATGGTACCGATTTTCTGATGCATTCTCCATGGATTCTGCTAGTAAGTTGAACAACCAAGAATTAAACGCAAATTATCATGAGCACGCTACAAGTAATTTTCAATTCCAACGAAATTCATGTGTTTCATCCATCTCGAATTCCTTGCGATACGCGACTTGGTTCCACCAGCAGGATATGGGATCCCATTAAACGGTTGATTCCACTGATGGTCTTCCCAAGGCGGAGCCCCAGCAATTCGATGTGTTGGCTTCAGAAACCCTGCACCAACCAGCAGCTCCACAGTTCCACAACTATCTCCTTCAACGGAGCTGCCCTTTACGGCTTTCGGTAGTTCACCATGTGGCGCCCAACGGTTGGCTCACCAATGCGCCCTGGTCATCAACTGATGGGTACCGACTGTTTGGTCATCCCAACATATCCCAACTGGTTAGAACTGCAAAGAGCTTTGGTCAAAAACTGAACCGTTAGTGCTTGGGAAGGGAATGTTTTTTTTGGAAAACCCATGTCGCTGAGGCACCCTATGTGACCACGGGATCTCAGAGCCACCCCTCTCACTGCCCTGTCACCTGCCACCGTGCAGCCCTTGAGACCACCAGCTCCGAGGCACTCACCGCATGGCGCCAGCTTGGACCAGGGGAACAATGCGAGAAGGCCGGGATGGGATGGGACACCGGGGTTGGAGATGTTGCAGGTTGATGATGATGATGATGATGATGATGATGATGATGATGATGATGATGTTGATGATGTTGATGATTGGTGGCTTTTAACCCTTCTGAGGTGTATGGTTTCGAGACTTCATCATACATCAACTTAACTTGTTGGTAACTTGCTTCGCTATGGTTCACCTGCAAATCCTCTTTTGTTGACAAGAGGCAACGGCAAAAAACCTTCGGGGTCCGGGTTCGCCATGCTTCCCTTTGTTCGGTTTACACTTTACACCAGTATTCACAAGATTGTCGATGCTTCGTGCATCAACTCAGCCAGTTGACATTGTTTTGTTTCATGACTTGGTTAGTCTAAATCAACCCATTTTCATAAATCCCTATGACAATGACTCAACCAATTTGATAAATCAAATCTTGAACCAATTTGATGCAGTAAATCACTTGACGCAAATTTCTTGCCATTCACCGTGGTTCACCTTGGTGCCCAGCACCTGGCATTGGTGTGTCGCCAAGGCGTTGGGATCTCGTAGGTGGAAGAAGTTCAAAGTTTATGGAGGCGAGCCGATTTTGGTTCTCGATTTGTGCTGTTTGTTCAATTCTATTCACTTTGGTTGTCTATTCAATTTTATTGTTACAGATTGTTTGGTACTCGATATTCCTCACTGAGTGAAAGGAGAATGAACGCATTGGGTGTTGTACAAGTGTCAATCTCATTCTTTGTGACATCAAAAAGTGATTCTCAGCAAGGTCTAACCCGCAAGAAAGTCATTTCAATCCCTGTTTACCCCCCAAGAAAGCCATTTTTTATCAAGATTTACATCCAAAAAACCTGTTGAGCCTTAGAAGCTTCCCATGTCGCTGCCCTGGGAACTGCCCCAACAGGTTGGGCGTTTGCTCAAAGCCTTGGGCTCCGGCAGCGCCACTGTGAGGATCCCAGGTCAGGATGTGAACTTCTGCCAGGAGTGCAGGAACCGCATCATGCCATGGGAACCAGTTGCACTCTCCCGTTGTTGCGATGTACTGATTATGGGTGCCTTTCTCCACCTTTGGCTCTTTAGCCAATGGAAAACCGTCTTGAGAGTAGCATCCCAACATGTCAGGCGCACTATCCGAGGTTTCAAGCTTGGATGCTCCCGCGCCACCGCCTCGCAACTCCGTTGGATCTTAGAGTTGGGGCTCCCGGCTGCCAAGCAGGGCATTACCATCAGCTCCCAGCCAAGTGGGAGTTGCATTGACCAGATATCTGCCTGTCGGATGGTAGTAGTTGCAGTGATAGGTGGTGATTGGCTGTGATTTGTTGGGGGATTGGAAGCGAATTTGGGGGATCAATCAGTTGATCCGAATATTTGAGTAGCACCTCTGCAATCCAAAGATCGCTGGCACGGTACCACTGTGAGGATAGGTCAGGACCGTGATGAGAACCTGCCACGTCGGTCAGGAACATGATATGAACCGATATGAACCTTGGCCCAACAAAAACCACTACTACCCTGGTATCCCGATGTGGTTGCTGACTACAGCTGTTTCAGTTTTCTGGAATTTCTGGAATTCGAACTACATAGTCCGATCCCGAGTATCTATCGATGCTTCTGGGTGGGGCCAACCACCAGGCCATGAAGCACTCAAGCCTTGGAGCATCCGTTGGGGCAGATGACCACCTCATGTCGCATGAAAAACTCCGCCAACTAAGCAACGAGGTCGGCATGACCCACCATGGCTCAGCTTGATCAAGAACTACTTTCATCCCAAGTGACCAACTTATGCTGGCTGTACCTGACCGATTTGGGTCAGCAACTTCTTTGAAAAGCTGAAGACATGGTGCAGCCTATAGCCCCTACTGGCAGATACCTGTATCTTCAAGCTATAAGCGTCATATTCGGGCATGGCCAACTATGATAGACACGTGAGGGGGCAACCCAACAGTTGGTCGCTGTGATGAGTGCTTAGGTTGGTCAAACTTGGAGATACTTTTGCATATGTGTGGACTTCTCACTCTTCAATGCTTCTAATCTTCTATTGATTGATCAAGCATCATGAAAGTGAGAAGATTGAATAGATCTTCATGAAGCATCGTTCTTCAATGGAAGATTAGAAGATGCTTAGACAATCTGTTGATTGGATCTGCTGGATGCTTCATTTGGTGCCTGCTTTTTCTGGAGCCAGGTGGGCAGTTGGCTGTTGGCACCTCAGGACTTGTTGCAGTGGACTGGGCGGGGATCCTGGGGTCTTGTGCCATGGGAACGGCCACGTGGCTCTTATCAGTGCCTGTTCTTTCCAGCGCCAGGATCCATCCTTTATAACTTTTAAAAGATGATTCTGATTTACGAAGCAACGCAGTTATCACATTTCAATAGAACCTCTCTATGAACATGATGCAATGGAATTCGTCATACCAGCGCACCACCATTGCGTTTTACCACGTCTCAGCCGAGACACAGGCAGCTGCAAACAGATGCAAGCAGTCGAATGTCACCAAATTCGGACGAATTTTTGTGGATGATTTGTCGTATCACTCGATCTCTGTCATAGATCAATTCCACAGGAATCAACGCATCACTTTGAATCCTTGGTCCAAAAATCTCACGAATCTGCTGATGTTCTGAGGTGAGGATCCAACGCCTGGAGACCCTCAGAGGCTGCGAGGGCTATGACATCCCCCGAAACCAGCAAAGTCCTTGGGGATTTCTGGTAATTTTTGGGATTTTCTGGGTTGATCTTAGTTGGTTGTAGTTGGTTGTTAGTTCTTACGTGGTTGTTAGTTCTTAGTTGGTTGTTAGTTGTTAGTTGGTAAATACGGATTTTCGGAGTCGTGGAGTGTTTATTCATGTAGGGTGATCTGCGCGAGCTGGGACGGTGCAAGTGAAAGGAGGAATTTGGGCATCGGATATTGCTGAGCTTGGTGAGTTGATGTCCGATAAACACCTGGGCAAATAACCACAGCGATCGCACAACCGTGGCCTGTCTCAAAACTAATGGACGTATGAATTAACAGTTGTCTCACAGTTTGAGAACGTTGTGAAATGCCTGGCCTATCACAAAATCCATAACAGTGGCCTATTCTCAGGCAACACTTGGCCCGTCTCAAAATTCATGGAACGATGCTGCGAATGTCTTATGATTGACTTTGGTAAGGACCAAACCATTGGCCGTTGATGTATGGACAGCGGGGATCAATCTTAGGGCTGGAAATTTGTCGCACCAGATATATGCGAACAGAAAGTTTTTCCCAAAAGTTTCACCAGCTGAAAATGCCTCAGCAAAATCACCAGGCAGCTGCTCATTGCTCTCCAATGCCAGTCGCGGACTGAGCACCAGTGGAATCCAGTGGAGGTTGTAGGTTATCGAATGCCAAGAAGTGCTGATGGAGGACTTCTTCAGTTTCTTGTGCTCGGAATTTGACAGTCCTACAATTCTGCAATCTGCTGTGAATAGCAGTGGAAGAAGGGAAGCCAACTACCCCCGACGGTTCGAACACTTGCTCCATGAGAAATTCTGCTCCAAGAATTCATGTTTTTAGCAAGATGACGTGTCACAATTGGCTGAGCTCATCGCCTCTTACAACTAAAATGAAGACAACCATGGAGTGGAATCATGCGGAATCTCTGCACTGCCTGTGGTCAACCTCACCAAAGTTGTCATGTGTGATGTCATGTGCCCCATTCAGGATCTCAACGACCCTGAGGGGGAGCTGTTCCGAAGTTGGCGCTTGAGAAACTGAGAGGCAGAGAATGGTAGGCATTTCGGCTTCACAAAAGTTGGCAGACTTGTGAAGTTCGAGCTGGGCCCAGTGGCTGTGCTACCGACTTTCAAGTTCTTATTCTCATCGCTGTAGCAGTGTAGAAAAATTGTTTGTCTCTTGGTGTAAGGTCTTTTTGCCGGTTTGCCAACGAAATCCTATTGAAGCTATGCAGCGCTTCGAACTTGAAGATCTCCTTTCCCAAGAGAAAAAATCCTGCGCGTGACAAGGGCTTTTCAGCTAGCTGTGGGCGAAAGACAGCATGGACGCAGAAAATGAACCTTTCCACAAAGTGTCATCAAGTTGAAACAGAAAGAACTATGGCTCTTCAAGAGGTTGCAATGGTTGGGAATGTCGGCATTTGGCTGAGCTGAGCTTTGCTCTTGCACTTGTTCAATTCCGCAATTGATATCATGATTTGATATACATCAACATCACTCAATTCACTTCATTCACAGGAATCAGGCATGATCAGGCATCTTGAAACTTGAAGCGAACAGCGAATCTTTCACTCCCAGACTGCATAAGTGCATCGCATCAGCGTTTCACCTCGCACCATGAGTACCATGACTTTCTCGCCCTTGGCCAAGTACTTCAGGAGTAAGAAGTACCTTAGGGGCGAGCAGTTCGCCCACGAGGAATATGAGTGGAACACCCAGGAGGACGTAATTGTGCACAAAAAGACCGGGATCAAGACCTGGAGTTTGGCGCTGGACAAACGATCACCGACCAGCACCAAGGAGGAGTGGATCGTGCTGTTCCACTACACCAATGAAACAGGTTTTCGGTTGATCACAGATGTCAGCAGGCAGGAGAACGTCGAGCTCTTCGCAAGCCGCGAAGCCCAGAAGGATTCGAACTTTGGTCCAGGACATGGGAGAAGCAGGTTGGAACTTGGAAGCGGGTTGGAACCAGGTTGGCCCAGGTTGGCAGGATGTTGAGTGCGGGAGGCTGGGGAGCCATTTGTTGACGAATTTCTTTGCTTGTGAAACTACATTGTGGAGATTGTAAAACCCTGGGGCAAAAAAAGGTCTGAATTTCTCACGGCGCTTGACATGGTTGGCTTTTCTGGAGGGTCTATCGCGCGAAACATAGATGGAGATGTTTGCTGAGAGATCGTTTGCAGGAATGGTTCCTCTCTGTTCGCAGGTGCTGAGGCATTTCTGACGTTTGTCTCGAGAATGTGGCACAGTTGTTCCACTTACAGTAGTATCTGTGAATCCATGGTTTGTTTGGAGATGTTTTGGTGCCCGTAATTAAGCTTTGTTGTTGGCCTAGGCAATCTAGAAGATATTCCTTCATATTTTTGCGCTTGATTGTTTGTTTACACTGAGCCAATCTGAGCCATCATCTTTGTCGAATTCCGGGGTCCCTGAGGGCTTTTGATTTTTGGATGTTTTCAGTTTGGACACGTGAGGCAGCTGTTGAAAATCATTGAACCTATTGCCAGAAAATGATTCCGATCTTCAGTTTGCCAGAAGCTCCTGGATTTTTTTTTGTTGGAACCCATGTGGCTTTAGAACAGCTGGCAGGCGGGATCTGGTTGCCAGGACTCTACGCCACTGACAAGGCACCCGATGCCTGGGAACACCAGGACCATGTGCTGATGAACAACTACTATCCGGCTGCGAAGACCTGGAAGGCTGAGGCAGGGGCCACCCAGGCCATGCCGGCGTGGAGGAGCCCCGCGTTGCAGGACTACGTGCTGCGGAAGCACGCGGGGAAGGCAGAATACTGCGTGGCGGTGGTGTGCGACCGCGATGAAGCCATCAACGCGATGGCGGAGCCCACGAGGCCCCCAGCAGTGCCGACCCTGCGGAAAACCGCACACAACGTCTGGGGCGACCGCGAGCATCCTGAGAGGAATGTCTGGGTGGTCGGTCTGTGGAGCTTTGAGGATGGCCGCCCCAAAGTGGACAACCTGACCATGGCACGCAACGTCATTGGTCGGGTCGTCCTCCGCAGGTTGAACCTGAAGCTTCAAGAAGTAGCTCCCAGCCTCAAAGCTCCGCAGTGGCCCGGCTCAGGGGAGCTCCTCACCATCCTCACCACGCTGGTGGATGTGGATTGGGTGAGACTGGCGGAGCTTTGTGGCAGAACTGGCGTCCACATTCCACCGCTGGTCGACAGGATGAAGGTTGCTGCTGGATCTGCAAAGGCCGGTTGACATGGCGAGAACACGCTCAATCTATGATGGTTGATACATGTTGATGCGATGAACTGAATTAACAACAGTCGTTGCGTCAAATGCATGTAGTTCAAACATGTGTATAGACATGTGATTCGTATACAGTAGTTGCATGTTTTGTAATAGTCACTTGTGAAATTCTTATGAGGTCCATCCTCCGTTCAGACATAGCAGTTGCGGCAACCACCAGTCACTGTCCAGCACAGCCATTCGGCAGGCCAATACAGGTGCACAGGGCTGGGTTCTCTGAGATTGATTTGGGGAGTTGTATCATGGACAGACTTTTCATCAGTTGCGTGACCAGTCCAAAACTTCACGAGCCCTGCTTGTCGGAGATGATCTCCATTGGATCTTTTTGGGTGTTTTCTTTGGCTGAATGCCATCGAAACTTCACGTTCCCGGTGGTCATGATTCTTATCTCCATTGGATTTGCCCGTCAACCAATGATATCGAGGAGTCAACCCATGATATCGAGGAGTCAAACAGTCAAAGGATATCATCAACTTGAGTTAGGCTTTAAGCAAGTAAAGTCTTTGGATTGACAGATGGCAGCAAGGATGTCTGCGACAGGTTCGTGGCAAGGCCAACCATCAGCGGCTGGATATTCCGGCGAAAGCGGAAGTTCCTCAGAGCCGAAGCCCGCAGAGGCCCGGTTGTCTAAAGCAGCTGCAAGCATTGCTGTGGCAGAAGTGTCGCCCTTTCAAGTTCGAACTCCGATTTCTGAGGGAAATCCTTTGTTTGCTCAGACCTCATCAAATCCACGCTCAAAACAAAGCTGCTAGCATTTTCTCACTTTCCAATTTCTAGTTCTTTCACTTTTTGTGTTGCCAGCGGCATCCAGGATAATCCTCGACACTTCACTTGGAAGGGGTTTGGTGGCCTGATAACGACTGACGCCCACAATCCTCCACAAATCGGGAAGATTGGCTGGGATGAGGATCCATTCGATCATTTTGTGTTTATTCCTGATCCGGGCTCTCAAGTTTCAAGTCTCTTAAACCATGGTCATGAGTTGATTCAATATCAATCACATGATACTTCATTGCAAACGCCTGAGCTTTCTAATGTATGCTGCTGTATAGATTGGATGGACATGTTGTCATAACATCTATCCAATGCGTGTTTAAAACATGTAGACACACAATAGGTGTATACACAAAGTATGCATTGCCCGATGCCTTCAAGATCTGGATTTTTCTTTTTTGGTTTTCAGTTTTTTATACATGTTTTTGCCTTGTGACCTCGAACTTCCATTCGCACACTGTCGTCACTACATTCTCATCCCATAGGGACTGGAAACGAAGTTGCGTGATCATGCAAGACATATTTTTTTCGCAAGCATTAAGACCAGTCATGCCCAGTGTGACGTCGGTTTCACTTCTTGCTGCCTCCGTAGCGTTCTGGTTCAAGCCAGTTCGTCGCCCCGAGGGGCGGTCCCGAGGGACAGGCTGGGCTCTGTTCATTCCTGCGGGACAGACCCAGCTAGAGGAAACAGTGCCTGAGGGCTGGAACACCGGCCGTAGGCCACCCCCTTGCGAGGGAGAGCCTCAAGAGAGGCGGGTCAGGCCCTGGCACCAAGGAGTGTCAGAGGCTGAGGAAAGACCCACGTTGTTGGGTGGGGCGGCAGCCTGGGCCCGGGGATAACCATTTTGTTGTGGTTGGGCTGCGGGCCTTGGCCACTGAGCTTGCTCCTGTAGAGGCCTAGGTAAGGGGCCTGGACAAGCTCTTGTTGGGAAGGGCCGAGGCTCAGTCCCTCACCACTTGTAACCTCAGTGGTGTTGGCTGCGGCCAAGAGTGCCTTGGAAGGATGCCAGGGCCATGGATCAGCGCAAAGGATAATCCTGACTTCATGACCCAGCGAGGCTGGAGGATGGGAGACATCTTTGAGAGTCAGGTACATGATGGGCAAGGACAGGCCCAAGGAAGAGCCATATGGATGGTCTCCGGGATCCGGACGGAACCAGCGAATGGGATCTGGCTCACTTGCAGCCTTGAAGTGGTGGAGGATGAACACCTCTACTGGTGGATTACAAAGGGGCCAGGCAAGGAACACACCAGGATCTTCAAGGTCCACATATGCCCTGGCCAAAGATCCAAGTGTAGGCAGAACAGAAACCCAAAGGATGATGAGTACCACCTGGACTACCTCCGGATGTTGGAGGTGGATGACTTGAAGTTCAGAAGGGCTTCTTGGTGGATCACCGGCAACGCCAAGAATGATTTTGAGAAATTAAGAAGGTTGAAGATGGTGCTTGCTGGGGCGCAGAGAGGTGATGATGAGGCACCGGGTGATGATGAGTACCCATTGCCGCTAGATGAGGACGATGAGTTGGTTCCACCCGTGGGTGAGGAGCCAGCCGGATCACGTCCAGACCCAGGACGGTTGGGACAAGACTTGGCGAGGCTTAAGGGTGACCTCCGCGGAGGAGGACCAAAGGCACACAAGGGTGAGGCCCCAAGGAAGCAAGTGGTGCTAAGGGCAGCCCCCAAGGCAGCTGCGGCGGGGGCTCCGCCTGCTGGTGAGGGACCAGAAGAGAAGGAGGCTGAAGGGGCAGCAGCCCCCGCGTGGTTTGGGGGACCCCTCAAAAGAAAGCAGCCACCGCCTGCGAGGCGAGAGAAGAAGAAAGCAAAGAAGGCTGCCAAGAGAGCGGCTGATGAGGAATCACGCTCAACCCAGACCCCTGGAACGATCCAAAAAATGGATGTGTCATGAAACGATCCAATTTTTGGAGCTTGCGCATCCAAAAAAATGCTGGCTCAATCTGGTGTAAAAACGTTACACATGCACAAATTGAGGGCCAAAGCGCCCTGTAATTCAAAGACACGGGCTGTGCCCAGGGCGTTGCGTCAGAAAAATCCTATCTATCTAATTGTTTTATTTTAACTTTACCGACTTACGCAACCATTATCCATAAACATGTTTCTTCCCCAGGCTTTGGGCCATGTGCATGGCGTACCCAGCCTTGAAAACCACACAATAACACACCTGTACTTCTAGGTTGATGCTGCCGCTTTCTTTGCCAACCTTTTTTATTTGAATGTTTTTTTTCCAGCTGCAACCAGTAGATAAAGGACGGTTTGAAACCATGCACGCAGACTGACCGCCTGTGTTCCGGAAAAGCATTTTGGTTCCAGCAAGGGTATCTTCGTACGTACCATGCCGCACGGCGGTTTCCTTACAAAGGAAGACGCTTTAGCCTTCCTCCAGCACGCTGCGGGCGAGAGAGCGTGCGCGTCGTGCTACTACACGTACTACAAGAAATTTCTCAATCAAGAAGACCGGAGAAACCTTGTCCAGGTGTCCAGGGATTGCTTGTGCGATTATCCCGAAAGAGCCAAGAAAAGGAGAAGGATCGAGCCAATAGAACAATGATACCCAAATGTTTAACTATGTCTGTAGTTGGTTTTCCAACTACGCTTTATCTTTCGCGTTGCTCCAAAACCTGAAGGAATGATACTTTCAATCAATATTTTCAACCAGGCTTAAAAAACAACCATTACCATTACTAAGGAAGTAGAACGCTATCAGCAAATCCTTAGATAACAACCTTGAGTCTTGATTCCCAGATGTGAGCGATGCGCTCGAAGCTTTTCATGGGTGGGTGCAGTACAGTATCACGCGGCGGCATTTGACCGCAGTGTGTTCAACGATTGGGTGTGAAACAGTCGCAGCCGCTACATCGAGCATGCTGATATTCAAAATCCAGTTTCTTTTTCAAACAAGTGTAGCTTGTTATTGCTAGGGACCGTACTCAATATCAACGAGTTTTCTTTCCAGCTGAGGGTGAGCATTCAAAGTGTTCCAATGGATATGCCAAAAGTGAGAGATCTTGCGCATAAAATCTAACTCCAGAAAGTGAATCTACAGTTGGGGAAGTGCCAATGGGTGGTAGTGCTGAACGTCATTAGCTTCTAACATGTGCAGTCCAAGCATAAGCTGTAACACGACTCGATGCATGTTGATTTGGCAAAGCTTGCGCGTGTGAAACCTTTGCACACAAACGATGGTGTGAAACATTCACACGCCAGACACTCACACGTGATGTGAATGGTCTGATCCATCGCCGCATCTTGATCGGATGGCTCAATTCCAACCATGTACAAAAATTTGTAATCTCAATTTCCGATACCAAACAAGAGAAATACAAAAGAAGGTTGTATATAATCACATGGTTTTAGAGATACGCAATCCTGTCCAATCACCTGAGCCATCCTGAGATCCCCGTTTGCCTTCAGAGGTTTTCATGCCTTGGCGCCCGCCAGGCAGTGCGAGAGGTTTTGAGAACATGTCAGTAAACATTAGCTGATTAGTTGTCAACTATTCCGAACGTGGCGCCGGTGCTTACGCAATGGGGCCCCGTAAAAGACCTTCTATTAGCCAGTCTCCAGGGAGACCGGCTAGTTGCGACAATGTGGAGGGGCTGGTTGCTGCTTTGAGACCGTGGGTGACTGACATTCATTTCATCTCATACACACAGGAACGTAATGTCAAGTCAAAGGACAATGAGAAAATGAAGCTCTACTTGCCTCATCTTCGTCGGATTCAAGAAGTAGCCCGGACATGGAACTTTTCTCTGAAGACGATTGACTCCGCTTTGGATCACTTGAACCAGGATTGATTGGGTCAACAATTGTACCGACCAATGACCAACCAATTTTTAATTCTTACGTTTGTTCTGGTCTGATTGGATTGCATCACAATACACCGCCAGCTTTTGTGAGGAGAAGTGCTTGGTGTCCGCTTCGCAAGCTGCTTCCTGGACAAACCAGAGATCGCTACGGCTTCAAGCGCTATTTAGGCATGTGGCGCAAGAGGCTCTTAATTGTCGCAGGTGGATGCCCCAAGAATTCTGAAATTTATTTAGGAACCCATAACTTTTTGGTTTGGCTTTATGCTGTTTCCACATTTGTTAAATAGAGGCACTGCTGGTTTTCAATCTTTCTATCTAGCAGCTAAGGACATGTGGACTGGTATTCCCAGGAAGAAAGCAAAACGTGATGAAGAACCAACGCCAAAATTGGATGAGGAGCAGCTTGAACACCAGGATGAAAATGATATGCAGGAAGAAAATGGAGAGGAGGAACCGCCAACCCAGGATCCTCTGGTTGATCCTTTCCGAACCCCTACAAGAGTTCCAGGACCCATTTCGCCAGAATCAGTACATTCTTCTAGCAATGCCAGGGGAAACCTACGAGGTATTTTGAAAACCCCCAGCACTTCATCTCAACAGCCACCACTCAAGCGTTGCCGCGTCAAGTCCAGCCCTGCCCACCGCACACAGCCAACTCCAGAACCGGAGCAGGAACAGCCAAGACCCACACCAACCAATCTAGCGGTGAAAAGGTCATTGTCCAGCTTGGCCTTGGAAAGAAGGGGCAATCTTCCACAGCCCAAACCAAAAGTGAAAGCAACTGCAGCCAAATCTCAGCCGAAGAAGAGCAACGAAGAAGGCTATGATTTATTGGCCGACACTTATCTTCATTGATGTGAAAGATTGCAAACATTCACAGCGTTGGTTTTCTGGCATGTTGATTGGTCATGTCAACAAAATTCACAACTCACAACGTTTCACACTCGTTTCCTTCACAGCGTGGATTCACCAATCCTTACAATGCAGCCCCAACTGAATGAAAACGTTTCGATGTGTTTGGGAAACAATCCCCAATAGATCTTGGTATATCCTGTGCTTGGGAAACAATCCCCAATACATCTTGGTATATTGTATGGTGTGGGCATGCATGGAAGTCCAACACAGATCCACTCACTGCAGCATCAATCAGAATATTGAATGAAACCGATTCATATTTCGTAGCGTTGAATGGTTATCGACTCTATGTCATCTTCAGCTGCCTCAAGGACATGTTCGCTGGACCGCCAGATCTGGGTTCAGTGACTGACATGATGCTCACTCCAATTGATCCAAAGTTCTCTAGCCCTGCTATTCCAGAAGCTGCGCCGACAGTCGTGACATCAGGACCCATTTTCTTGTTTTCGAAGATTGCAATTTTAGTGTTTCCTCTATTCCCCCCTACCATGACCACCATCAACATTTGCTGATACTGTTAAACCCTTTCACTGTAGCTCTACCCGTCAACTCAACCATGCATTGCTGCCTGACCTTGCCGGCTACATCAGGAGCCCGAGCTTCCAGCCCGAGTGCGTTGGAGATGCCACCTCAGTCGAACGTGCGGCCGCCAACAGATCGCTTGGATGCAGGAAGGGCGACTCAGGGAGAAGCTACAGGTGAAGAGAAGGTTGAGGCTGAACCGGAAAAACCGAATGTAGAGAATGCTTCTAGTGAACCAAAAGTCAAAGATGCCACGGAGCACCAGCCCGGGCAGAACCCAGAAAAACAATATGAATGTGGGTGGTCAGAGGAGCGCATGTGTGCATGGAGAAAAGAGATCAAGAGGGGATCTCAACGTGGGCCGATTGAATACTCAAAAAAACCAGAAGTCGACGCTGCTGTGGATGAGAATTCATCTATCGTTTGTACTTTCCTTGACGGGTACACTACGGAGATTGCGCATATCACCATGGTAACCTGGAAATATAATTGGTTTGTTTACTCCTTATTTTTTTACAAGGTTCTTGACTCTTGGTATCTGTTGATCTTGGTTTGTTTTTTTTTGGGGGGGGGGGCGACATTCTTTATTCTAGATGGATGGAATCTAAATTTACTGATTGTATGAAACAAGGTAAGCAGACCCCTTACTGATCAATAAAGGTTTCAAGAACCACCGCTTTGCTGATCCAAGGCAGATCTCGCTATCAAGTTGAAGCCTCCCAAGCGAGTTCCCCGAAAGTCTGGTGAAGAGAAACCCGGAGAGAAGCCTTCCAGTGGTGAGAATCCTTACCATCACATGTCTACGTTTGAAAGTAGCGACAAGGGCATTTGCAAAGTGCAATACAAAAGTCAGTCCAATCGATCATCACTTGTCGTTTTGTCTCACAAAGATAGTGGTGACAAGGCGAAGTATGCCCAGAAATTGCAATTGGTTGTCAAGGATCCAGAACATATTGCGCCTGTTTGTGTTGGCATCATCCAACTCATTGCCATGGAATTTACTCGAGGTACCCTTGAACCAGCTGATTTCAAAAGACGGCGTGATGAACTCATTGGCCATCACCACAAATCAGGGTTGGTGACCTACTTAGAAGATTTTGTTTCAGATAGTGAACCTCCCTATGGGGTGCGGCCTGAGCGCGATTGGCTGGACAAGCTCAAGACCAATTGCGAATCTTTCGCTTCGACCGAGCTTCCGGCGCACACTGGGTCAGCGGACAAGGAAGCTGGAGATGCCTCAGCAGTCCAGAGCAGGCCGCCGGGATATGGGTTCCACAGATCGAGGGCATCACAACAATACGGTTTGACCATATGTGACCCATCTAAACAAACATGTTGAAATCAAACCATGCAGTTCCATGAACATGTTGTTGTTTCAAGGGCTTTGGGACTAAGCGTTGGCATCCAGATATCGTGTTGACATAGTCAACAATCACGGTGTCGAAGTTAAAACCCGTTCTTACTTGTAGGATAGTACACGGATCGTGTGGGGAATGATGGTGAATCTTGAAATCACAAAAGCAGGGATCCCATTGGCAATCTATTCCCTTAGACTGTAGATTCAGTACAGCTTAATAGAATGGAAAATATGGTAACCGAAAGTTGTTCATGGCCAGGCAGCCATTCAACAAGGAACATCCCTTAGGCTGATTAGCCAAGCAGTTCCAACCAATAGTTCACATGTTCATTTTCCTTGCTGGGCAAGGTGATCCTACAAAAGATGCTTTGCCTCCGAGATTGATGACCAAGGAGCCGCAGATTCGTTTATTGGTCACACTTGCCTGCGAAGCAAACCCATGAAACTGAAACATAGCTTTGATTTGTGCATTCTGTTGGTGAGGAATTCTCAGTTTTGAAGCAGTTCCAACTAAGAAAAGTTTACGCGTCGAACAACTGAAGCAATAGCTTTCAATCAACATACCAGTGCACAGGCTTTGGAAACATTGCTTCATTCAACATAGCCAATCAACCAGCTTTCCGAACCAGTGAATTTTCTAACCCCCCCCATCCCACGATTGCGTTCACCCTTGGAATCTTTCAGCTTCAGGAGGCTGCAGATCTATATGATGGTGGACTTGCGCTACGTATGTGATGCGTGGCATGGGCCGTCTGGGGCAGTCGTCCTTATCATCAGCCTATTCGGAATCAACATCTATGTTTCCAGAACATGTAGATACATCTTACATGGTTGTTTGTATTTTTCTTTTAACTTCAAAGCTCATCCTGTAGAAAGGAAATCCCTAAATAGATAGCTATAGGATTGAATTTTATGAATAATTTTCATATTGATGGTTGTCTCCGATTGCCACCCAGTGCAGCTCCAATGCTGTGCGCAAAAACTGCGCATTCGTTCCAGTCTCACCAAATCTAATTGCATTGATGCCTGAGGATGAATGGACATATGACACCAACCGCAGGTGGTTTGATGAAGCTCAAACATGTATCACCAAGGTCTCTGCAACTAGGGCCATCCTTTTATCATCATTCCATGAGCTGGGAGTTGGGGCTATTTCAACAATACCCGTCAAAGCAAATAGCGCAAAAAGAAATCAACGTCCTACCATTATTAGCGTTGAGGTGAGGATAAAAAGACATCAAGGGGGTGACGGACCATTACCAATGCTAAATACCATCGTGTGTGATTTTCAAACACAATAATGCAAGCTCCATTTGACCATTGCGTAACCAGTATTTCACCATCATCCAACCATCGCTGAACCAGGGATTAAAACTTACGCTAGCCCAACGGTAGTAGCTTACCATCTTTTGGGAACGACCATTTCATCTACTGAGTTGGAAGCTTACTTATTGACTTCATGCCTGTTTCTCGGGGTTATCAATGAACCCTTCAAAGGTTTCAGCTGGCAAATCACTGCAGTTCTATACACACATGCGATGCCATACGAGCAAAGATGCATTGACTACTTGTACTTGCTTTGGGTCTTGGGGCCCTTACATTTGGGAAGCTACAATCCCAAAAGCTTTATGGTAATTACTGGCGGGGGAGGCAAGGAGAATCCAGACAACACATAGACATACATATTGTACAAACAAGGGACGCCAAAAACCGAAGACAACTATCATGTTCTAGCGATGGGCCTTCAAGGCAAGCTATCTGCGGGATGACAACAGGCTGACGAGTGTAGAGGTGTGTCCGCCATGCATACAAAGATTGAACTGCTACGACTATGTCTTCGCTACCAAGCTACAGGGAAAATTGGGGAGACAGCGACGCCTTCATATGTGATCAGGCAGCTTTGTCAACACAATCCATCTTGATTTTTCTTTGGAAAGCTATCTTGGAAGCCATCCTTCTTGTGTTGTTGTTCGGGAACCGTGATCCATCAAAAGAGGCCATGCCTCTCCAATATGTTACGCATTTTCCAATGTTGTAAAATGAAACCCACCTATCATATAGGGACCGTACTTGATTGGGGCTTGTTCAAACCTTGACAGTTCAATAAAACCACACGGATTTAGGGCCCTGCTATTCTAACCCTGGCCCTGTCTCTGAGGGCCCGGTAATGGAAAGTAGACTGAGTAGACAGTCCCTGGCAGCCGGCTGGGCAAAGGCTTACCAAACCCCAGTTAAGCCCCTTTCCCAGGGAATGGTTTGCATGCCTTTTTACAAAACAACATCAAATGGAGATTTGAACAGTGGGATTATTTTCCATTAAAAACAACAAGAAACGCTATTAACAAGTTGCTTTTCGTTGAAAACAAACCAAAAACTAGTGCGATGAGGGGGCGATGAGGGGCACCCCCTGCTGGATCGATGAGGGGTCGATGAGGTCTACATGGTCTGGAGAATCCCCTTATTACTTCAAAATTGGAAGTTGCGATGAGCAGCCGATGAGCACCAATGAAAACCATCAACTTTGGGGCGATGAGCAGGTTCGGGGAATTTTCGATGAGGGTGCGATGAGCACTGGTATGTGAGGCTTCAATCTCTTTTTCAAAACAATTAGTTTTGGTCGATGAGCCCCCGATGATGTCTCCAAACCAGTAGCGATGAGGGGTCGATGAGGGTCTTCGCAAAATTTTGCTGTTCCGCAGCCCTTGAAATTTCAGTGCTTCTTGGCCAAATCCGGTCAAAAATGGTTGAACCGAGCTTGGATCACGTAGAAACCCAAGAGTTAAGCTCCGCTATGGCTGCGCCGGTGGGTGGAACCGTGAACATGGACGGAACCCAGAGCATGGACAGGGGTGACAAACATGTTGGATAAATTTGTTTTAGAGAATTGCTTTAGTAAAATGAATGTTTTCCCAAGTTCTGGCCAATTCAGTTTCTGCGTGAGGAGCGGGACCTGGAGGTTGAGTTCAACAAGGTTATGGATGGTGATACGGTGCCTGGAATGGAACCCTTTGAAGACACTCGGCCTGACACACCTCCTTCAGAACCTGGACTACCTCACACACCTCCTGCTGAGACGCCTGGAGTTCCCGGAGATCAAGTTGTTCCGCAACCTGTCGCCCCCAGCAAAGATGATCCTCCATCACTGGATCGTGCCAAAGCGCAGTACGCGCAAGCTCACCGAATGCCAGTTTCTGAGGTCACAGACAAGCTTTTGGAAGAGTCTGAGTTGGGCATCGAAGGATGGGCGTGCGCAGGATTGGACTGCAATGCCCGTGGACCACTTGGCAATGCTCTGTACAGAAGTTTCAAGAGAAATCCTCAAGCGGCTGAGTCTTACCGCTGGTTGTTTGATGATTTGAAGAAGAAGTTCCGGCAATCATGGGCCATGACACGCAACTTCGAATTCATCGAGCACAAGCGTGTCCATGTCATTTCGACTAGAACACGCCAGGAAGAGATTGGCCAGTGGAAAAACCAGCTCCAACTGGAGAACCACTATGGAGGTGTTGGCATCCCTGAAGCCAAGCGGCAGGCTGAGAACTACATCTCAAACTGTCGCAAGTTCAAGGAGAAGAGTTACTAAATAGTTTCAATTTGAATTTTCAACCCGATGTTGTTGGATAAACATTTTCCAAGTATACATTTTTTTTGGTCCTTGCCAGGATGCATTCGTCAAGTGGAACAGTTGGACAGAAGCTGAGAATTTTCTCCTTGTGGAGAAATTGGTGAGCAAGTGTGAGCAGGAGGAGTGGCAGGAGATGGCTTTGATGGTAGATGGATCCGACACTTATGCCACCCAGGCATTCAAGTGCAAAGCCATGCGAAAATGGGCAGCATACTACTGCGTGCCGGTTGAGTCTGTGAAGATTGATGAAGTTGCAAAATCCCCTCACGGAATCAGGGGGTGGGCAGAGATGTCAGTGACAGTCCCAGGAATCGTTGAGAAAGACGATGGCAAGTCTGCGGCTGATCCGCCTGCTGGCTCGGCGAAAGCCAAGAGCAAGAGCAAGGGAAAAGCCAAGGCGAAAGCGCAGCCGTCTGCTGATCGAGATGAACATGGTGATCCTGAAGGTGCTGACGCGCCAGCAGCTGATGTCGCAGACCCACCTACTTCGTCAGGCAGAAGGAGTTCTGGGAAGCGTGTGAAAAAGGAACCCTCGCAGCTCCAGCAGAATGAGAACAAGAGCAAAGAAATCCTGGCGCAGCTTCAGCGCAGCCAGCAAATCATGGACAAGATTGCCATCCACGGAGACTCCATCCCTAGCGAATGGAAGTGGGCGAAGAGCTTCCTCAGCGAGTTCAAGGTCCACCTTACGACATTCAGAGGTGCTTTGGAGAAGTCGGAAGGTGAGGATCTTTCGGAGTTTGCCGATGAACTCAAGATCAACATGATTGACAGGACAGGCATGAAAGCATTCAAAAAGAAGCTTGGTGATCGCTATGGCGAGATGCTTACCCTGTTCGTGGATCGCTGCAGTTCAGTGGCTGCGCAGAATCTCGGTTGGATGTTCGCGCTGCCTTGCTTTGTTTTCTTGTTCCATCGTTGTTCATTTCCTTTCAGCGTATATAGAGTGAGCAAGTTTTTGCACATTGATTTCCCAATGGTTCCAGTGGACTGGTTTGTTGGCTCGGTTTCTCCCAGACCTCAATCCTTCCGACCCATCATCTTGCCCTTTGACCTTTTGCCTATGGCCCACATGTTTCAAACCATGTCGACTAAGGATGGATGCTTTGGCTCAGAAAGTTCAGAATATGTCCCAGGCCATGTCGAACACTGATGGGCCAGCCCCCAAAAAGAGGGCTCGCAAATCCCACTAGATGTTAATGACATCGTTTTGCTGATGTGGCCTGACACGCCGTAGGATCACCTGTTCAAACAATAGTTCTACAAACAGGGGACTCCTGGAATTCTTTTCGCAAATCCAACATCATCCTGCCATCTAAGCTGTATAGATCCACATGTTTTTCCGAACAGGTGTGGCAAAGACAATGGTCACCCGGCACTTAGTCTTGATATGCTACAATGCTACAACTTGCCTTCAAAGGGGGAACTTTGAATGGCGTTGGATCATCGCAAAAAATTGCATCATCTGACGCTGCTGTCACTGAAGCCAGTCTTGAGTGAAAACCATTTCAATATCAAGGAAACCCATGATTCCAAGTGTTTCTCTTTGTTGAATTCTTTGGGGATGCAGTTGGGGTTGTTGCTCAAATGTTCAAACGGGCCCGCTCTAGTGTAGACGATCCCTCCATCGAAGATCCACATGTGACTACTCACAAAGTTGAATCTGGAAACCAACTCCGTCAATTCTTGCTGGAGAAGTTTTGCTTGGAAGGGTTGAGTGGAAGCGATGTAGCCACCCTTTCTTGGTACATCACTCAAGCTGGTGGCCTGGGTGTCAAAGATCTCGCATTGCGACCAGACCTTGCATCGAAACATGGACACGAACATGTTAGACTACATGCTGGCAAGATTTATCCAGATTCCGACCTTACCTATGTCAACGCCCCCATGTTTGTCAAACGTGAATCACGACGATCTTCAGAACCCGTTCCAATCAACATGCCCTCGACAGCTTTCAAAACTTTCTTGACTGAAGAAATGCTGGATGGAAATTCAAACGGATCCAAAGAAGTCTTCAAGCGTGTTGTAGGGGGATTGGCAAACTACGATGAACATCCTGTAGTGGTACAAGCCCGGAGAGAAAGATTTCCAAGACCAGTTCGCCCCATAGCTTTGTATTGGGATGGTGTGCTGTATTCCAAACACGATTCCTTCATGGGTTTCTACGTCACTGACATCTTGTCGTCGCAGAAGTTCCTCTCCTTCCTGATTCGCACATGGGCTGCTTTAGCATGCTGCTTTCCAAATTTGATGTCAGCCGAAACTTTTTTAGTATGGGTGTGAATGGTATAACGCAACATCATCATACCTCATCAGATTCCCTCGCTCTGCCCAGGTAGCGATGAGATGTGCAAATGTGGATGCCGTGGCTGGTGCACTATGTACCCGCTACTTCGTGCTTGGGTTCAAGATTTGCAGAACCTTGAAACTGGGGATCAACTAAGATGTGCAGTGCTTGACATTCAAGGGGATTGGCCCGCATTCCTACAAGTGTTTGGACTCCGCTATTGGTCCCACAATGTTCACCCTTGCCCACTGTGCCGTATCAATCAAGCCCAAATCCAAGAACTCAATCTCAATGACATCACTTTGGATTCGATGCCGTTTGCAAACTACAGCTCTGATGATTACTTGCAAGATGTCAGCCAGAGTATGAAAGTGCTTTGCCGCTAATTTGATTAAAGAAATTCTGGGTTGTTTTTTTAACGCTGTCCATTTGCTCTTCCGCCCCCGCAGCCAATGACCTTCAGCGCCACGCACTGTAGGTGATCACGGTTGCCACCATCCTGGAACAGAAGCTGATCTTTCGCTACTTGGTCTATAGGGACAAGCACCGGGGAAGAGTGCTGGTGCAAGCTATCCCTGAGTTGGGGTTGCCCCAGTGGGCCCGATTGATGCCTTCGCCTGAGCTACCTGATGTTGCATCCTTCGAGTTTCTCGCGGTCCCATTTCAATGCTCATGGTGGGTAGCCCCCCTGGATGCTCGTTTGACTCATGATTGCCCATTAATGGAACTGAAAGGGGTTGGTTTGGAGATGTGGTCTTTGGACCTGATGCATGGGTGGCACCTGGGGCCACTACAACTATTGGTCAGCCTCATTTTGAACTTCTGTTTGGATTCGGGATTGTGGGCTCCGCAAACGGGCTTGGATCTTACAGACACTCGGAAAGTGAGCTTGTTAGCCATCAAGGCTGAATTGTTCCAATTCTACAAAACCAAGCGAGCAGATCCTGACTGGGTTGGAAAAGGTTCTGAAGAAACTTCCCATCAATTTTGTCGTCTTTGTTTATTTTATTTTGTTGGGTTTGACTTCTGTCCCTTCATCTTAATGTTGATTCTTCTCAGCCTTGACGCACTTCGCCCCATTTGCTTAAACGCCATCACTTAGGTATGGAACCTGACTTTGGGGATGCTGGGCAGCGATGACCACCCAGCCCTTGGCGCAAAGGCTGCTGAGAGTTATGGCCTCCTGCTGTTCGTAGAGTGGCTCATGGAAAATCACCTCAGAAGGTTTGACAGTTTGGGCCCCGAGAAAAAACAAAGAGCCACATTTTTGAGGGAAGCTGCAAAAGCGGCTGTCAATTTGGGTAAAGTTTTCCAATGTGAAAACAGAACATTGACCCGAAACCAAGTTCAGAATGCATGGAATGCATATGTTCGATTTTTAAGTTTCTATGTCAAAGCAAAGGGAACGGTCACTCCCAAGTGCCATTTCATGATGCATTTGATCATGAGATCCCTTTACAAAGGCAACCCAAGACTGTATACAACTTACCGGGATGAAAGCTTTAATGGGTTGCTTGCCAAAATTGCACGGTCGTGTCGCCGGCGAACATGGATGAATGCAATCCACTGGAAGAGCCGTGAGCTACATAACAAAAACCATGCCAAGGTGATCAAGTCAGGTCAGTTTAAATAGCATCCCAGTTTGAAATTCCAAAGGATTTTCAATCCAAAATTCAGAACCAAATACATCGATCGACAATTGGACTAAAAAGATTATCGAAGCTGCATCGTTGCGCAACCATGGATGGGAAAGTGCTTTGACCAAGCTGACAATCTTCAAAAGTGACACAGCTTTTCATTCTCCAAGCTTGTCGTAGCCCTGGGTCGAGTATCGATATATCCCCAGCTTATGTCTCATATCCGTAAAGTGAACCCAGCCGATGGTGCTTTTGACGCCTCCGCCCCATCAGTGCTGACAAGAGTCAAGAAGTTCATCAGCGATTTCGATGCCATGAACCATCGCAGGCTAGAGTCTGTGGATCTTTTTGCAGGGGAAGGAAATTTCCACAAAACCTGTGCTGAGAATGATCGGTATTCCAAAGGCATTGATGTGCTTTATGACAATGTGTTCCACAATTTGCTGAATGAGACCGGCTTTTTCTACATTCTGTCCACTATCCTATCGGTGGTTTCTTAGCTACATTAGCCTTATTCCAGCCTTTGCCTTTCTCCTTCACTGCTGAACTGCTGTGTGATGTGCCATCTCCTCATGCCCCCCCTTTGCGCATTTGAATCACTTAGGTTCCATTTGGATTTTTGCTGGCTGGTCCACCTTGTGGGCTATTTGTCTTCATCTCCGCCTGCTTTCACAAGCGCAGCATCGATTTCCCCTACGGTGACCAGGTCAAAGAGAAGATCCGTGTGTCCAACCAATTGGTTATCAACCTCATGATTCTTCTGGCTGTTGCTCACATGCGAGATGTGTTCTTCCTGCCCCTAGGTGAGATTTATTACGTTTTGCTTTGTGTTTGCAACTTGACCCCCTTACCATTTTGAATTCAGAATTGGAACCGAAATGCAGAAACAAAATAGATCATTACCAACCTTGTCTTTGGTGCACCGCATTTGGCATGTGACTAAGGCTGGAACAGCCTGCATCCAGCATGCTGTGGATCTTTCCGGAAATGTCGAGGCTACTCTCTGCAGTCAATGCTTCGCGTGTCCATACATGGATGCGTTGCTTTGGCCATCGTCTACCCAAACCCTCTGTGCTGATGAGCAACATCTTTCAGGGCATCGCTGATGATCTCAAAAGAAAGTGGAGCAAAAAGATGGAAGAACAATGGAAAAACATGTTGACTACAAAGCTGTTGAAAAACCGCATCATCCGTTGGATGTGGCGCAACAAAGAAGTTCTGCTCCGCACTGCATTGAAATACCAACGAGCTTTCCAAAGAAAACATCACAAGTGCTTCTACCGGCTGCACCGTTCGAAGAGCATGAACCGCAAGTTCGTCACAGGTGGGAGACACTTGAAAGAGAGTGGCATCTACACCAAAAAGTTTTGCTTGGAAGTGATCAAAATTCACGACAAAGCTCGAGACCAAGAACTTGGGGGGTTCAACCACTACGTGGACGGTGCAACCCATGATGGTTCGCTGGACGAACTCTGGCGATTTATTTTTGGGGGCAGCACTTCAGAAGAGGATTGGGGTTTGCAAAAAATGGTCACCCTTGAACTTTGGCCAAAATCATTTTTCAATTTTTGGGGCGAAAAAAAATCTGGTTTACGATCACGGTACTTGTTCCCAATGAATTTGTTTAAGGTTGGGTGTTCTTTTCCCCCACACTTTCTTTAGAAACCTGTGGCAGGATGATGGCCGAGTGGTCACCGCCATTCAGCATTCCATATCTCGAGTGCAAACTGCACTTGACGTGATCGACGACGATTGAGAAGTCCGAACAAGAAAAAAAGACAACCGCGCTTGGGGAAACTCGAGAAACAAAGAAACATTGTTTCCAAATTTTGTTTGGAAACAAACGTTGGAAGGCTGCAATTTGTTTTTGGTTTTGGTCACTCACACACCCACAGAAAGGGCGCATGCAGGCAATATGTTTTGGAAACATATATGTACATGTATTGTTAACACGTATGTGGGCAAATAACAACCCATAGCGATGTGTAAATAGAAATTCACCTGTAGATATGTACATGTTTTTGTGTAGGCATATAGTTTATACAGACTTATTATTAATACTGGCGTATTTGGTGTCAACATGAACCTTATAGTTCCAAATACGCCATTCTTATATGGTCAAGGCTCAAGATTTTGCACCCTTGCCCGTGCAAATGCTCTAGCTGACACACTGCGTTTTTGCAAAGCGATCCAAAAAATGGATGCCTGCGATCCATTTTTGGGCCAAATCATGCGATCCATTTTTTGGATGTGCCCGGGGGTCTGGGAAGCTCTGAGGAGCGGGCCAGGAGAGCGATGATGCGGGAGCTCCGCACGTTGACCTCCGCCCTCGACGAGATAGCCCGGGGCGAAAGCGCCAGAGCCGGGGACATCATAAGTCAAAGGCTGAAAGCCTTAGAGTTACAATTAACAGACGGTGGATGGCAAAGAGCTCAGTTTTTAGAACTGATACCCCCCGAGGGGGCGGGGCTTGCAGAAAGATCCGAGCAGGCAATGGCGGCAAGAGAACAAGCAGCCGAGGCGAAAATGCGCCAATATCTGCCGGGAAAGCAAAGCTGGTACCCCGAGGGGGAGACTCCAAAAGGCAAAGGAAAGACCCGACAGAAGGGCAAAAAGGGGGGCGGCCAGAAGGGCCAGAATCCTCCAGCGGACCCTCAAAAAGCACCGGTCGCATAGCTGAACCCGATGAGTCGGTGATCCAGGAGCTTCCTGAGTATTGCGGCCCAGAGGAATCAAGTGAGGGTGAGCCAGCACCACCACGGCTGGTTAAGAAGCTCAAGAAAAAGCAAAGTGTTCCGTCAAGGGACGAGTGGCAGGAGCACGTGGGACAGGTCTTCAAGACGAAGACTTCTTACACAGACCTTGGGTTGGCACTCCTCCACTTTGTGGAAGAGATGGACAGTCCCTTAAACCGCTTCGTGAGAAACCACTCACATCCCCTGCAACCGCCTCCGGCCAACGTGGCCACCTATGAGCGCCGGGGGGACTTGTTGCCTATCCATCCCACTGCTGTGGAGGTTGGCCAACATGGAGTGACCAATGAAAATGAAGGTTGGGTAAAGATTACCATAATCGTGCTCAACTTCCACTACTGTGCGGCTTGGAGTAAGCCAATCTGTGTTCCTATGGACACAAGGTTGTCTGACAATCAAAGGGGGGCCATCCGGGAAATCGCCCAAGTGGTGGACTCCAACATCTTGGGAGCAAAGTTGCTTCCAAGTTTTGGAGAGGCGAAGAAGCTCCTCCAGTCAAAGAAGTTTGACTACTCCGGAAACCCCGTGGAGTATATGATGGATTTGGAGGCCAAGCGAGTGATCCCGACATGGCCTAAGAAAGGTGAAGCTGGAATCAGATGCATCGCTGACTTTCTATCGGGTGAAGCACTCGAGGCCATGAAGAACCCAAAGAAGTGGCTTCTTCCTCATGACCTCCAACCGGAAAAGTCAAAGAAGTCGGTGGTGCGTGCATCAGATGACGAGTGGTTCAAGCTGTGTTCGGAAGCCCATAAGAGAGGGATGATGGTCTTCGTGGACGACGCAGACATACCCCGGGACAAAGCTGGCCACCTGGTGGTCAATGGGGCAGGAGGAGTCAAAGCTGGTGGACGGAAAGGAGGTGGAGCTCCAGAGGTTTATCAGCGTGCTCTGCCCCACCAATGACATCTTGCTGGAACTTCCTGGTGAGCAAGATACACTTCCTTACATTGGGCAATTGACTGCCATCCACCTGGGACCGAATGAGGAGCTGATGCTGGAAAGCGAGGACTTCTCATCGGCGTTTAACTTGTTTAGAGTTCCGGTGGAGTGGACCCCAATGTTTGCCTATGCCAAGAAGGTACCAGGGAAGGCCTTTGGAAGACCTGACTTGGCAATGGTGCGGCCAGCACTGGCGGTGGTCCCGATGGGATGGAAAAGTGCGGTCACCATTGTTCAAGCAGCTGTCCGGAACATAGTGTACGACAGAGTGAAGGTGGAGAAGGCGACTGCGGTCCAGAAAAATCGAGAGCTTCCCGAGGGAAAGTTCCTCAGTGTTGTCTACTTGGACAACTATGATGAGATAAGGATTTTCAAGAAGGTTCACAAAGAGCTGACGAAACAGGGATGTGAGGCCACGGAAACACACAAGCGGTTCAACAAGATGTGTGAGGACCTTGGCCTGCCGCTCAACAAGTCCAAGCAGTTGATTGGGGCATTCACTGGAGGAATGCAGGGCGGCGAGTTTGATGGCAAGAGGGGCATCCTTCGGTTGGGCCGAGACAAACTGGAGGACTTCCTCACCATCTCGATGACGCTGCTCACCCTTCCTGTTGTGACAGAGTTCCAGATTCGGCACTGGGTGGGGAAAGCAGCCTTTGCAGCAACATTCCGGAGGCCCCTCTTTGCGGTGCTGCAGGAAGTGTTTGGGCTCATTGAAGATACAAGGAGCAAAGCACAGCAGCTCAACGAGGCACACATTGACGAGGTTTTCTCATTCCTCGTGTTGAGTGTTCAAGCGCAGTCTGAGTTGAAAGCTGAGCTGTCAACGGAGGTCTCCTGTCATCAAAAAAAATCACTACCCCCACTGCGCCTCCCTAAAACGT
>VSDK01011097.1:38766-77948 GCA_009767595.1 Symbiodinium kawagutii | reverse complement strand
CCAGCCGTAGATATGTGACCATATATAATATCAAAAATAAAGAATAAAGAAAAGGTACATATCGATGTCAATCCCCAATATCGGAAAACATGCATGACTATGGGATCCCAGAACCACTGGATATTTCCCCCTAATTATTCAGCCCCCCCCCTATTCAGCCACCGTGACAAACCCTGGTCAAGGAAATGGGGTCCCAGTTTCTGGTCAGCCTGCTGGTAACGCGATACGACCGTCTGTGGACAGCGCCAAACAGTGGCGGCGTTGGCATTTCCCCCGGGAAAGATGATTGCTCATGGCTTCTTTTCTTAATCATCTATAGGTAATAGCTTCCTTTCTTGATCATTTATAGGCCATAAATCAATAAACCTACCTTCTTTGGAGTGTATAACTACCATCGCAGAAACACACCATGGAGATTTGCCGCTTCAACGATTGCTCCACCAGCACTGGTGATCATTTGTGCCTCTTGTAACTTTGTGTTCTTCTTCTTGTAGACAAAAACCTCATAGTCAAACCTGCCACAGCCAGCTGGCGGCAAGGGCCACAATCAATCGATGAACGTGCTTAACATGTGTTCTTATATATCTTGGATGAATCATATCACATCTTTATCCTTTTTCCTACATACATTGATATAGTGCTGTCACGCATAATTTGGGACGCAAGCCTACAAAGCTAAGAGGCATATTAACCATGCAGTTTTTCACCAGACGACATGGTTAGAGGGACTTCACCAAATACACCCCGAAGTGCTTGCCCAACGTGCCAACAGCGACCAATTTGGGGTTCACCAACAAGAATACGACCGCATGGTATCCTTCACCAAATCAGAACACTTTAGTGGCTGAGAGCAAGAGATTATCACCAGCTTCCAGCCTGAGAAAACTTGAAGGGCCACGATGGCCGGGTTGTTCCCATCTACACAACCATTTGACCATCACTGGCGTCACCGAGCCATGCAAGCCGGTTGCTTGAGGACTAAACCAGTTGACCAAAGTCATGAAATCTGGACACTCTGCCTAGGGTCTAAGAGAGCGTGAAATGGCGAGTTGGGTCAATATTAACCATCAATATTAAGCAACAATAATAGGAAAAACAATGGTCAATGATGGTCAATGATGGGAACCAGGGGTACAGGGTTTTGACCCACAGCCAAATCTCTAAGCACGGTTTGCTCATTACGACAGGATTGCAGTACGTACCTGGTTGTGAAAACATAGCTCTAGGCTATAGGTTTTTGGTCACCGATTGTGGGAATAGCTACAGTAAAGGATGTCTATGAACCAACCTGTCTCCGACAGGGTCTCTCAAACTCATTCTTGTTCAGAAAATGCAGGATGCAGGCACGGCACGGACAAAAGCCATGCCATTGGCACTCCCTTTCATCCCATAAACGGTTTCCTGCAGAAGTTGAATCGAACCGCACCATTGTACTTTCATGAAGACTTTCTGCACCAAGAAAGCACGCCCATATCATTGTTATCTACAGCAAGTGGCTTGGTATATCTTGGTAACCAACTATCAGCACCGTATCTTTCAAGGATAGGAATGCGTGTTAGCCTCTGTGAGGTGCTCACGAATTGGCATAGCTTCTGGGCTTGGTTAGCTCCCCCTTTCACAGGGAGGTCGGGATACCGCTCCAGACCACTCCCTTCCAACCAGCCAGAATCGTTTCTCTCTTAGACGCTACAATGGTAGCGTGGCATGGTGACATGGGTAGAGACGAGTGTGAGAAGGGTGGCGGTGATGCTGACCTCTACCACCGGTGGGTCGCGTCGCTGGGGCTCCGGACTCAGCACTCAAAGTCTGGCAATGATGAGTGAGGCGACACCAGTGCCGCTGATCATCTGCAGGGGACAGGCAGGCATGTGCGTTGAAAAAGCCATGCTTAGTCACAGCTAACTCCCAGTTGGCCGATTTGTTTGTTTCCTAGACTGCCCCGACTCTGGTGGAGAGACGGCATTCTTGTTTATGGACTCTCAAGTATCGGAATCAAATCGAGCGTAGCAGATCAGGCCTGAGCTGACGCGTTTATTTTTTAGGGAAAAGGCCCTTGTTGAGGTACACCTCCACATATCAAAATAATCCATAGCCGGAACACACCCCGAAGGTGCGGTGATTTGATAGCACCCAATCTGTGCTTATGGACAAAGCCTTACAGATCTGCCAGTCAGAAATCCTGGATCGACATTCAACTGCATGGTATTGGCATCAAATTGAAGTGTTGGATATCTTGGTTGCATCCCCTTGGTGACATTGTAAAAAAAACCACGGAGAACCACATTGTTATCCTGTTTGGTTTGTGCTTCTAGGACTTTCTCTAACAGGTGACAATGCATTTCCCTTTCTAGTATACAAATGGCAGGTCCATAGTAATTAAAGCACCCGCAAGTGCACCGTAAATGGCTACAGTAGAAGTTTCCCGTGCAGAAAATCTCATTTACATTGATTTGCCATGGTTTGCCCCTGTTGAAATACACGCAGCAGGGTACATGTTCATGAAGAACCACAAGCAGCGTAATTACCAGGAAAATGATGAGAAGTGTGACAATCTGTCTCCGGACAAAGCCATGTGTCTAAAATGAAGACCCGTTGCATATCCAAATCTCCTTAATCTTATTTCAGTCCCAAAGCCACCGCCTGCAAACTAGACTGGCCCTTCTTGACCATCATTAGCCATTCTTAAGCAGTGACCAGGAACGATTATCAGCGGTCAATCACTATCATCAATGATCAGTATATAATCATGATCAACTACCAAGCACCATTACAGACCACCAATCACCAATACCAACAATCACCCTTAAAACAAGCACTCACCAGTATTCACCATGAATAACCATTGCCAATCACCAATAGCCATGACCAACCACCAAGAACCATATTTGACGTACTCTTGTCGCTTCATCAGGGACCCTGACCTGTTCTCCAGTAGCTGTACCAAAGGCAGTCCTTGCGTTGGTCACACCTGCCATCACTTGAGCATTGAGTGTGAACCCCGTGGCAGAGGTTAAACCTGTTCATGAATGGATAAGTATGGTTCTAGCAACCCCAAAACAACAACAACAACGACGACGACGACGACGACAACAACAACAACAACAACAACAACAACAACAACAACAACAACAACAACAACAACAACAACAACAGCAACAACAACAACAACAAAAACAAAAACAACAACAACAACAACAACAACAGCAACAACAACAACAACAACAACAACAACCAACAACCAACAACAACCAGCAACAACCAGCAACAACCAACAACCAACAACCAACAACAACAACAACAACACCAAAAACAGCAGCAGCAACAACAACAACAGCAGCAGCAACAACACCAACAACAACAACAACAACAACAACAACAACAACAACAACAACAACAACAACAACAACAACAACAACAACAACAACAACAACAATAACAACAACAACAACAACAACAACAACAACCACAACCACCAACCACCAACCACCAACCACCAACCACCAACCACCAACCACCAACCACCAACCACCAACCAACAACCAACAACCAACAACCAACAACCAACAACCAACAACCAACAACCAACAACCAACAACCAACAACAACCAGCAACAACCAGCAACAACCAACAACAACCAACAACAACAACAACAACAACAACAACAACCTCAACAACTTCAACAACTGCAACTTCAACTTCAACTTGACCTATTCAGGAAACGTGGGTGGGAAAGAATTCGAAGCTGCCTGGGGAGAAGTCTTTCGTAAATTAGCCCGCGTGTGATGGGCACTAGTAATACCTTGTAGGTTAACCGGCACATTAGCCAGCACTTTTCATGGAATCCGGGACTCCTGATCTACCTTGAATCGACATTTGTTAATTATTCACTATAGGGGATGACTAAAACCTATGGTGAATGGGTTCCCTTTGGTTGTCTGAAATAAATTGAAATAAATAATCCCTCTTGCAGTTGACGCAAAGCATCAACCGCATGAGAAAGCTTCAGCGATGCTTGGCTTTGCCAGTTGTGCCTGGGTCCTGTTGCAAACGACGAGTTTCTCATTAACTGACGATGGTCATTCCGTCATTCCCCATTGCTAAGGAGTTCCTAGGAGGGTTACGGTACTGTATGAAAACCCGAATCAAAGCCCAAAGTCATTGATTCATGGCGATCCTCCAATCTCGTGTTGCGCAACTGTCAGTCTTGTCCCCAAGACCAATCCCCCGCCACAGATCCAGAAGGGCATTTGGCCCCGCACTTCTCCTCACACTCGTCTTGGCCTGCAGGTTAGGTCGCCCAACAACGACGGTAATGAACCTTGCTATAGCCCATTGATTTCACTCCGAAGAATGTCAGTTGAGGGGAGAAAGAACAGAATTTGACGGTGACACGCCATGATGCGCGATGCTGTGAAAAATTTGGATAGATTTGGGAGGTCCGAGGTGTAGCAATCTGAAGATGCTCTTGCAAACATGTTTGTGTTTGAGTACGTGCTCCGTTTATTGTAACCTCCTGCCCGCAATGATGAGCGAAATACTTGGAGTTGGATGCACCACCACAACCAACAGAAAAACATTATCATGGCAAATCATACTCCCATTTTTTGCTCTACTATCTATATATGTTCGTGGGCCGGAAGCAAACTTGCCTGTAGTTTCGCCTGCAAAAAGGGGAACCTCGTCGCAATACACGGAACCTGAAGCGCAGCGCTCGTCACCCTTTCTGGTTCAAAAGGCACCAATGTTCACGGCTCGTCACTTTGATCACATAGTTTCACTTCCGTAGCCAGTTTTAGCCCCACTATTTGTTGGTCGTGCTCATTCAACTGCCCCCAATCTCCGGTATATATCCCGATACAGTATTGCGGCGCATGATCGAGAATGACAATGCCGCAAAGCACTGCTGGATCATTGTAGTTCAAAACCGATGAAGCCGCTACACCAAAGTGCTCAAGGGACACCAAAGTACTTTGCAATCAATGTATGCAATGACATTTGTCACCTATGTATTACAATTCAGGTATCTATGCAATATGCCTAGGCAAGTCGATGTGCAAATACATCATGTATATGATTGTAAATGCAATATATATTCGGTTCAAACCTATAAAAAACAATACACATAATTAAGTACTTTGACATAAATCTATCTGATCTTGTCTGCACGTTAGTGAAAGGTAAGTTGCTTGAATTGTGTGATCACAAGCTAAGATGCTGACGCAGGGGCATGTGCGCAAATCGGACGGTTTGGATAAGGTATTTCCGACTAACTCTGAACATTCAAGCCTGGTTGTTGCCTTCCTCCCAGTACACTATAATCCTGTCCCACATACACCCATGGTATCCTGTGTTTGACAACGATTTTCAGCCTGGGTTTTAGGTGTCCCAAATGATTGCTGAATCATGCATCTGTCTGAAAGAAACATACCATTTTCCTGGCTCAGCGTTTATGCGTCGTTCCTGCATCATGTCTGCAAGCTCAAGAAGTAGAAACGCCCCGTAACCGTGGTCTCTTCCTGTGAAGCTCGTGACTTTGACCCGGAACTTCACGGTAGCGTTGCAGACACTTGTCGGGTAAGGACGGCCCGCCCGTGCAGGCTGTCTTCATCCCACCAGTTTGGCGATGAGTTCTGCATTGGCAATTACGAACTCCAGCTTCTGAAGCACCAGGTCGATGGAAATGTCTTCATCCTTTTCAGCAATCAACTTGAAGTGTTCTGTCTTACGCCGAGTCTGTTGGTTGTGTTTCCGCAACTCATCATTAATCCCTCGCAACTCTTTCAGTAGATATTCCTCAGGAGTTTGCTCCGGCCACTTCATTGTGTGGGACAGCTTCTTCAACTCCTGAAGTGCTGCAGACCAATACCTCAAGGAGTTGCAAGTTATCGGCAAATCATCACAAGTCCAAGCAGCCACATTCGAGGTGATCTTTCACCAGTCAGAAGTCAAACATCTAAAGATAGGACAGTCAGTTCTCTTGGTGTTGCTCTTTATTACGAACTCATCTGACTAAACACCTGTCACACTTGCTCACAAGCAAGAAAGAACCTTCAATTTTCGCAAAAAAGAGGAAGCTCCAACATCCCGAAGATTCTTCTACATGAATTGAGTGCTCTGTTGATCTCTTATCTTAGAGGTAGACGATTCTGATTCCGCAGCTTCTTAACCGGGCAATGACTCAGTCGTAGTAAAGCTGCCTTGCAACCACTTGCACGTTGGCGCCGTAGGACTCGAAATCCTTATCATCTCTTGCTTTCCGGAGGCTTCCCAATAGTTCGCGAGCAGTTGTTTTGGGTGCTCCAAACTCCTGGTGCCACTGGAAACCCAACAAGGATGTGCTGAAATTCCAAGACCTTGTCGCTACACAGGCTTCCCTTTAGTCTTCACAGTCCAACAACAGCAACCAGTCGACAACAACAACCAATGGTTACCAATGGTTTAGTTGCACCAATGGTTAACCGCTAACCACCAAATATCCTGGATACATGAGCATCCCAACAGTTCGAACAATTCTTGGGGTAGGTGAAAACCCTCCCAAGATAGCAGCATAGCAAATCAGGAAACACACACACACACACATTCCAGGTTCACACCCTGACCCTGATTGGAGAATTTTGTCTTGATGAATATTTTGGGATTGTCCATGGTGTGCTTTCAACCCTTGGCGGTTTTCCTAAGAAAAAAACATGTTTTCCTATGTTTTTTATTTTCATTTTTCCCAAAGAAGGATGATCACTGGAGAGTCACGACTGGACATGTTCAAAGCTCGTCCCTGGTGATGCACCAACAGTGGGGGGTAAGCAGTTGGATGTGCACTCCAACTGATGATGAATAAACGTATGTCACACGGATTGACTGAGAAACTGCTATCATATGGGCAGTGCACTTGTTGATAATCAATGAGACTTCTGGTGACCCATGGGCTGACCATGAGTAGCCGGAAGTTCTTACCCATGTATCATTCCTGCCGAAGTCTGCCAGTGAAACGATACCCGCAGAGCAGAATCCCGGGGCTACAGGGTGCTATAGAAATGGAACCATCTACAACCCGATGTTGCTTGGTGTTGGCTAGGAATGGAACCAACACGGTCAATCATGGCAGCCCCAATCACGACCAACCACCAGCAACAAAATGGGCGTTGATATAGATGCTCAAATCCAGCAACAATGAACCGTGCATCATTTGGTGGTTTCTCAAAATAGGGGACCCACCAAAATGGTGAGTTTATTACTATAGATGACTATTCATGGATGATTTAGGGGTCCCCTATTTTGAGACACAGCCATTTATAGAAACAAACAACAATTGAGGAAGTTTGTGGGTACCAAAAAAACCAAATTCATCCGCTTGAGCTTCTAGCGACCTGCTCATGAAGCTCAAAGGAGCAGTGCTCCTAAGCATCTTATGAAGTACCCTCCGGTAACTAACCTGGCAAGCTGGATTTTAGCCATATTTTCTAGTGAAACCCTGGGAAAACACCAATAAATGGTGGATTTTCCATTGCCAGGTTAGTTTACCAAAGGGTAACATTCCAATGATGTCTTTTGAAAATTGCATTCCCCAAAAGTGGTGGGCACCTGATTGAACATGTCAAAAGCAGTAATCCTCTGGGGGTGGCGGGGCATCATGAGTTCCACAATCATGGTTTGTGTAATAGCAAAATCCGGATAATTACCCAACAATCAGCGAGAATGTGGCGGGATTGAGAATGCTGCCGGAAGTTTCCACCCATCCGCTATCCTGATCAGCCACCAAGTCTGCCAGCATGTAAATCTGCGCAAAGGATTGGCAGAATTGATGCGAGCCGCTTTTCTGGTGGCCCATCTCATAGGAATTCCACTCTTCTCCCTTTGCAGTGCAATACACCCAATGACCCACAGACGTACCATCAATTTGGCTGCCGAAGAAAAGCAAACGGTTGTGCCCTTTGCCATCAGTCATCCGCTTGGCTTCTGTATTCACCAGCAAATCAATTTTCCTCCTCGGATCTGAAAGGTAGTCAAAAATCGCCTCAATTACTTCTCGTGTGCCAGCCAACTGCAGAAGCCACTGGACTTCTGCCCCCAAAGCTCCCTTCGACATGGCATCCATGTGCCCTTTTCAGCCAGTGGGGGATTGGTGAAGCTTCACCTTTTGCAGCAAGTTCACGACATAAAGCATTCGGAGATTCAAGTGCGCTAGAAAACCACATGTTTGTCATTGGATTTGGATTTGATTGGTACAGATCCCCATAGATTTGATACATGCAATTGCATGCAGATACATGATGATTGGATTTGAATGGATTTGATTGATACATGTCTATCTGTACCAACAAAATCTAGATGTAGTACTTACTCGAGACAGTGCAGAAGTTTGGATAGGAAAGCAGGTGCAAAGCTGGTGTGTTGGTCGTTGGCAATGATGCAAATCATTAGCAAATGTTTGTCCGCATCTACTGTAAGTTTTGACAGGTTTGTCCTGTGTTTTCCAGTTTGCTCACTGTTTGTAAATGCATCTGTCCACCTCGTCATCTACCTACTAATTCTTGGTAACTATCATTGTTTCGACCTATCTATCCATCTGTCTGTCCAGTTCCCTGTCAATCTCCAGTTCCTTGGCCATGAATTGCTTACTTTTCATCTGAATAGTCTACAGTTTCAGGAAGCTTGCTAAAGCTGCTCATTCCGCAAAACTTGCAAGATGGAAATCCGAAAATGTACTCCTGCCCAGCGTCTAAGTTTGCACAATTTCATCGAGGTGCCTAAAATACTGCCCCTGTCACAAAAAGGCGGCATTTTGACACTTGCTTGAGAAAAAACTCTCACGAAAGTGGCGTACCATTTTTCCCGATGCCCGTTGAAGACTGCCCAAATCCTCGTGTTTCAACCCTTTCTTGAAAACATGAAGCGCCCTCTACAACCTTGCACAATTTCTTCTGACCTAATCTATTCGCCTGTGCCACTTTGTCCACCGGATTCTCGCCACACACGTGAGCACAAAAGCTTGCGAAGCACGGCACCGTGCATGATCTCTCTCTCTGTTTGTTGCCATGATAGTGATCTTTGTTCACTGTGTCCATGATAGGAACGAGACTCACGACCACTTAACCAATACGTCTCAACAAACTGTCTCCCCTGAAATGCTGGACTCCTTGAGCTGCGCAGGTCAGCCGAACGATTTTACATCCACGTCTTAACATCGAACACAGCGAGCTGCCACTGGATGTACACATGGTAGATCATGGTAGTGAAGAAAACTTTTGACATCACAAGTGAAGACTGGTGATCAATCAACAGGGGTGAAATAGGAGGAAGTAGACAATTGCAATCCGCCAGTGAATGCTGGGCAACAGTGCAATGGATGAGATTTCCCTGGTTTTGGAACGGTTTACCAAAATGCATTCTGTATCCTAAAGAATTGGGTGGAAAGCATGAAATAGACGGATATCAATGTATCCTATTCCCTTCAAGAGTTGGGGCCCAACCCTCTTCAGAGCGAGTCGCAAACATTACCCATTTCAGTAAATCTTGGATGTTTGACAAACACACGTCCTCTGCAGCTCACCAATTCTCATAGCCTACTGCTGGGATGACCCGTGGTGTTTGTGCAGCAAAGGCCAACGACCTGACTCATTTAAAAGATAAATACCTACATTCAAAACCATTAAAACATGAAGATATGGGGATTTCTGGAAGTTGGGAACCCGAAAACTGGCTGGTTCATTACTAAAAATGATTCATTTTATAACAAGGTGTCCCCTATTTTGAGAAACATATGCAGTTCACGAAGCCATTGCATCTCGGGCTGCGCCCGTTCCCCGCCTGAGAGGAACTCTCTGTGATAATTTCGCAGGTTGTCGCAATCCTTTGGGCCTCCAGCCAGCGCCGACGTCTCCGAATGGAATTGTTCGACACTTCGGCTCTGTACAAGGTGGGCCCCCCTATGGGGCCATTTAACTGTTATTAACTAAGCTCAATCTACCATAACTGATAGTTACCCTCGTAAAACACAAGTTAGCAATGGAAATTTCCAACACTTTGGCCACCGAAACATGGAGCACCTGTACCTAGAAGCAACTGCTATACAGGAAGAAAAGATACGCAGTTCGTGGAACTCTTCCAGTTGGCTACGGTACTGTGTGGAAGTGGAATCTACGCCACCAACTGTTTCCAGTGCATGGATGGCATCCAGCTAGCAGGAAGTTGTATCAGCCTCCTGTAAACAACCAACTTCAACCGTTGCCATGACCGACCAAAACACCAGTGCCACTCATGGTTCACCAGTATCAATTAACTTTTACAAACCCGGGAGTTTTGCCATAAAGGAACCCTTACGAAGCTTCAGTAACTGTTGACCAACGTCCAACCGATTTTCCCACCTGGTGGTATCTCAAAATTGGGAACCCCAAAAATGCTTGGTTTATTGCTACAAATGGTTGATATTGGATGATTTGGGGGTCCCCTATGGCTTGAGAAACATTTGGGGGTCCACCACCTGTTTTTTGTTGCTGGAACTTCCTGCGGAGTGACGGGAGTGAAGCATCGACCCAGCGAAGCCAGGCGTAGCCATCTGACCGTGCACCCCGACACGATCCTCATCGGAAGTTGACCCACCGCTCTGAACAAAACGGGTTAATCAACCAAGCATAACCAACCAATCCAAGTGATGTTTAAGAATGACCATTCCAGGTGTTTGAACTCACCATTCCAGGTGATGTTTAAACATATCCCAAAGGTTCAACAAACCGTTTCAGGTTGATCAACTAACCAGGTTCATCAACCATTCCAAGAGTAATTAACGACCATTCGGTGGTTCCTATTGTTTAAAGTCAAACATGTCTCAAACCACCAACCAGTACTTGTATAACCATTATTAAAATTTATTAAATTCTTGTTGGATATTATTGCCCGTTATTAGCCATTGTTCGCCACTATTAGCCATCACTATTTGATATTCGCCATGGGAGTCATGTTGCTGGCGCCACAAGTCGCGGCATCGCGCCGCTGCCGCGCCTGATAAAGCTGCGGAGTAGCCCAAGCCCGTGGCCTTTCGGACGCCATGATGTGCTGCAGGGTACAAGATGTGGCGAGCTGGGTCAAGGCTTTAAGCAACCAACAATAGGACAATAGGGAAAACAATGGTTGATAAGCAACAAAACTATGGTTAGTAAGAAAACCATGCTTAATAATCAAGAAAACTATGGTTAATATGACTATGAGGGGCTAATCATCAACAATTTCATAGGGAAAGCTGGTTAATAATAGGGGAACCAGGGGTACAGGGTGAACCAACCCACTGCCATATGTGCTCTGAAGTGTGAAGTCGAATAATTTTTAACACACATGTGTCATGCATGTACGCATATAGAATCTATCATAGAGTTGGTGAAATTGGGTCAATCAGTCCATCATCAATGGCATCTAATTGCCACCCAGACTTGCCACTTCACAAAGAAACCAACACTGACAATCCCTCCAAAACAAGATAACCTTCGACTTGGGACACCATTTTCGGACGGCCCACTGGAACTGGTTGTGATGCAAAGCCGCAGGACCATCCACTGCACATTGCCGGGGTCAGCTCCACCGAAGTCAACTCGGACCAACTCATAGAGCCACGGCGTGGCGCCTCCAACTTGGAAACAGCGGAGGTCAAGTAGCAGCTCTTATCTGGCCTTAGCCATGGGAACGACATGGAACGACCAACATGAGAACTGGAGGCGAAGTCATGAACCAATGGTGAATCGATGACCGGAGGAGCTGATTAACCACGATCCGACCGAGATCTGTTGAGGTTAAGCAGTGAACAACCAGTGGTACCACCATTGACTAGAGGTTGATCATGGTTGAGAAATGAGGTTGATCGATGAGCTTGATCGATGAGCTTGATCGATGAGCTTAATCATGGTTGATCGTGGTTGACCGATGAGAAATGCTGCCATGATGAACCAATGATAGCGATCCAGCACTGGTGAGGCAGAAGTGGTAACACTGGACCAGCAAAGTAAATACGTTGCAAGCCTACCAACCCCGGGCGTGAAGACAAGAACAATAGACGAAAATAGCTCAATATAGCTCAATAGAAACAACAGCGATAGCTGTAGCCTACATAGCCTACATATATATATATCACTATATCAATTACCAATACATATATATATATGTATGTATATATGTATGATTATGTATGTATAGATAGATAGATATAAAGATAAACATTCACATATATATATATAGCTATACCTTGACAGAGATTGAGCCAGTTCCAGTCGTCAGCTGAGGTGGGTGCCAATATGTAAAATGCAAGCAGCCGTGGTGTTCTTTGCATCTTTCCTGACGCGGGGAACAGCGCAGAAGCCCACTATCCCAAGAATCACAGGAGAAGCTTTCTTGGAATGTTCACTTTAGCTTCTTTATAGGGGTATCCGTATGGTTTCCCATTTTGGCAAGGTAACATGGATGTGTATCCATGAAATGGAGACCACCATATCACACCCATATCCTCCAGCTTCATCATGCTTTCTCCACTGCAATAGGAAGCCTCCAGAAACCCTGGTTGAATTTGGTGGATTGCTTTGGAATCTCTACATTTCCCCGTGCGTCTGACCTACCTAGGGAAGTTGTCGCTAGGGCTCAGCACAGCTGCTGCAGCAGTGGCCTGACAGCCTTTGATGTCTTTCTCATGGGTGCCATTGGTCCACAGCATCATCGACGGCCTGGTATAGTAGACTCCTGGCGCCCAAATCGCTGCAGCCCGTGGGAGCAGCCAGTTCTCTGCCGGTTTGAGAGAGCACGCTAGCGCTTTCTAGCCGTTGTTGATAATGAGGATGATGGTGATGATGATGATGATGATGATGGTGGTGATGATGATGATGATGATGGTGGTGATGATGATGATGATGATGATGATGATGATGATGATGATGATGATTGTGATGATGATGATGATGATGATGATGATGATGATGATGATGATGATGATGGTGGTGACCCGGATGACCAGGATCACCATCCACCTCATCCCATGGTTCTCCTGGAAACCAACAGTCTTCTTCAGGTTCGGACATGTGCATGTGCACCAGTCCCAGCACTGGCCATACCCAGGTGACCTCCAATTCACGTCGCCGCGGCTCAGATTACAACGAGGGGCACAAGGTGGGCACTAGTCATGTTACTAATGACTTACTAATGAGATAATGAGTTAACATGCTTGCTAGTCAGTTACTAGTACTAGTTGCTAGTAGTAGTTACCAGTAGTTAACGATTACTTACTAATGAGTTACTATGTTTGCTGGTGGTTATATGGAGTTGATCATGCTGAATTACGGCTGAATCATATGCTTGAAAGCATGAGCGATCAAGAGTGGTTGACTGCGGTGATATTTTTCTTAATGCTGATTGATCATGGTCAACCATGCTTGATCATGTTGGCCTCAACAACCAAATCCAACCAACGCCATGGCGGCACTGGGTCAATTCATCTGGGTAGATTCGTAGCCAGTGCAGTCTGCATCAAACGCGTTCATATTCGCTAGGCATATGTACCCCCATGACCAACACGCGCGGACTCTGTTGTCTGGTCAAATGTCCAAACCACAGCTGGAGCAGTGGTTGCCTCCAATGACCAACAAAATGGATATGATATCGATGGATTTAATTGGTGTTGGATATGGTTAAATATACATATATATATATTCATATATAGATTTCATTTCACTTGGATAGTTAAATGATCTTGTTGGTGTTCTTATTGATGGGGAGACGTCCTCCAAGAATGGATTTAATACTAGGTCAGGGATCAGCTATCTAGGGGCCCACATGGGCGCATAGCTTGTAGCTTGGTGTGAGCACAATCAAGCTGATGCCCCTTATTTGCACAACCACTTTGGGGGAAGAACCAACACCTCTACTCCGTGGTGGCCAGTATTTTGAAAGCCAATGAGAGGAATGCCAGCGAGAACGGAACGTTAGCAGGGTGACAATGTTAGCAGTTCCAATCAACCACTTGCTAGTCTTTCTAGGGCTTGTCACCATTTGCTGTAGTACCTCCATGTATAAAGTGAAGGATAATGTCAAGAGCTGAACCTCATAAAAGTTATGGCTCCCCACTGTACTGCAGTCGCAACCACTTGAGATTTGAGTGTGTTGATTTAGTGACCCTCAACTGAGAGGGTTTACGAGATCCCTTTGCATTTTTTTTGTCGGTCGAAGCACCTTACCAACTTTGCCTGGATGACGGGTCCTATTCGCAAACCCCGAAATGAACCGCAGAACAGGCGCTGGTTCGATTTTGGATTGGCCACAGGTAATCGGTTTTGTGAGGTAGGTATTGGGTAACCCATCTTAAAGTAGGGATCCCCCAAAATCATTCTTTAAGATATCTAGAGTATTCTAGAGTAACAACCCCAATGTACATCCTGCCTGATGATTGAAACTTTACGTACTACAAGCCACACAAATACAGAAAAAATGAGGACAAACCTAAGGCCTTGGTATTGAAACAAGATGGTTGAAACATGTTGAAACTGGTTTATCATCTCCTTCAAAATGCATTGAAACTAGATGAAACAAGGCACTACTGTGCTTCTTGCTGGGGCTCTTTCGACCCGCCTGGAGGGATCTCACATGATCCGGGGCCAAGAGCGCCAAACCACACAGCAGTGAAACACACAGCAACCTCAGTGGCCAGTCGCTGGAACAAGGAAAAACCCAAATGGGTCAACCAGCGAATCTCTTGTTGGACATTTTCTTGCGTGAAACTTAAATCCAACCACCCGCAAAGTGCAAAGATCTGCCCATTTCTGATGTTAGCCAGCTGCTCGATCTTCAGTTTCCAAAGTTCATTGGCAAATTTAGCGCCACAGCGACCTCCACTTTTTGGGCGAGCCTGCCTTTCACCCTCTTGGAGAACAAAACTATTTTGAACAACACGGCATTTCGCATGATTTTTATGCATCATGCATACACACACACACATCTCTCTTTTGAAGTCTTTTCTTCTGCTGGACTGCATGCTGTAACTTTTCAGAAGTTGAAGTCGGTTGTTTGACTTCCCGCCTCCCTTCGATGATGTCCATAGGCATATCGGCACATCCATATTCACTATTATTGACTACTCCGGACTTCTTTGCTGCACTCAGTGACAGGGTAGGGGGTGAGCCGTGCATTCCTGGTGTCAAGGAAGCCTTCTATTCTGATATTCTAGCAGCTCATGACAATCATTCAATCATTCAGCACACTTCCCATACATGATGTGTAATAATCCTTCTTGGACCAAGAAGTTGAAGCACATGTTAGTAGCAAACACCTGGAGTATTTAAAATTGCGGGCGACAATTAGGAAATGATACAGTATCAACAGCTGGTATTGAGAGTCTGCACGTGGTTGACAAGCTGTATTCCGCATTGTTTGCAACTACAGTATCAACTTGTCATTCACTCTGTTTGTAGCGTTGGTTGTGTATCATACACTCATCGGTTGTAGTCGTGACTCTTGGTTCTGTGCCATTCGGAGATACCCATAAAGGAGGGACAAATATCATCGATCAATATCGGTCATAGTTCATAGGAAAGCGACGTGTTTGCTTTTGGACAGATACAAAGGTTGCCAGTTCGTTCAGGGGCCCGGCATCCATCCGTTGCAGTCATTACTGTAGCACATGGAGTCATGCAAAAACAATTCATGTCTGTCTTGGTTTGGGGTCAGAACATCTTTGAACACCCTTTGAAAGTACTTGCTAATCATACTTAATGAGATATGAACAGTTCATGATGCTTCACTCGATATTGCCCTTGCCACCATCTTCATCATCATTATACAGCTGGCAATGATGGTTAACATATCATCCAACCAATATGGTCCATAACCTTTTGCTAGATCGTAATTCATCAACCACTACCAACGATCTATATAATCGACCATAAATCCACATCAATCGGTCCATCACCCGCTACCCTCCCAGCTGTTGGTGTGTCCCCGTTGGCATCCGGACCCAATCGCTGTCAGCCGCATGTACTTCGGTCGGACGGGCTTTCGCCGCTGCTCCTGGTCGCGGTCAGCTGTGTCAACGGGGGGGTTCTTCTAAAGCAGTCCAAAGAATTGGCTGCTACTACCTGCTATTCAAAAAAAATGCATTTTGTTGGTTAAAGAATGTTAAAGCTATTCCAAAACATGGAATATCATGCTGGTTAAAATTAGCTGCCATTCCAAAAAGCGGCCTTTGGTCGGTTAAAGACCCAGTAACCTAGTATCAACGCTATTGTGATAACCGGTAAGCAACTTTTGCACGCTTAACAACCAACACATACAGTACTGGCTGGTTGGTGGTTCCAAGTTTCAACTAGCACCGAAGAGAGCGGACAACACAAGCCAACAAATACGCGGTTGATGGTTTTAACCTTCCCAGCAACTATTTGCATCAACTTTGTTGAAGTCATTCCTCGTAGGGATGGAAAGTACATGAACATACAAAGTCGTCGATACGGCGGAGCACGAATACACTGGAGTTCAAGTGGGCACCCTGAGCCATTGCCTTTCTTCTCCGCGCTGGAATATTTGTTGCTATCCATCACCACACGTTACGCCACCTTTATCTACATTAATAGCTCGGGTTGTGCGGTTGTTCGATCCTTCTTTCAATTGGAGATAGCCTGGAGCCTTGAGAGTTGCCCGTACGGATGACCAATCAAAACATCTTCTCAGTAATGGTGTGAGATCCAAACAGAAATACGCAGCCTCATGATTTAACGCACAGAATAAATCATTGGGATGAACGTGGATAAACAGTTGATCAACGTTGATCCCAAATCAGGCAGCAACCACGTTGGGTCTCTCACACTGGTTCTATATCAACAACCCTCTGAGCTGCGATTGCGGCCTCGCCATCCTCCACCAAAGGATGAACTTCCTCGTGCTCATGTGCCGCTGTCATGAGGACACCTGAAAGCAGGATGAATGGCTCAGCACTTGGTGAGTTATGATCATCTGAGTGGTACACATTCAAGTTGGCCATATCATTCTCAGCGTCAATCAAGCAACCATCTGATCCCTTCAAGGCTTCTTGGATGTTCGTTGACATTCCATCAGCACAAGCGGCTGAGTACCTCACCATGCTGAACCACGGGACGCCGCTTGTTAAGAAGGGCTAACACAAGGAGACTAGGGACGACCGATGACGAACTCACTGCTGCTCCCCGCCGTTTGCATAGTTGATTCATGTTGATTTACTATCAACAGGTGCTGAAGATGACACGATGTCTTCAAACATGAATAAAAATGCAACATTAGGAATCCATCTACCTCCTAAAAAAACGCCAGTTCAAGCGTTGAGTTCGGGATGACGTTGAGCGGGTGAGGCATTCCAACAAGAAAGCTCACCCCCTACCAAGCTTCTCATGTCCTAGACAATCAACCAAGGTTGTTGTTTCGTAAGGGTGCCAAATTGATTTGATTTTTTCTAATGGTCGGACCTTCTTTTTGATGTGTTTTGGCGACATTTTCCATGGTATTTGCAGCTTTTTGGAGCTAGGAACCTCTCATTTTAGATGCTGATTTGAAGCATTTTGGAGCTAGGGACCTCTCATTTTAGATGCTAATTTGCAGTGGTTTGGGACCGTTCATCTAACACCATATGTGCAGAATTTTGGCGCTAGGCACAAGGTGCCTGCAACTCATGGCACAATGTTTGCAGCACTATTCACGAACACATTTCAATTTGCATGGAAACTATAATATTTCGGAATTCAAACCATTCAGGTGTTGCTCTTACAGCAGTTGAGCTTGTGGTTGCGTGCGGTTGCAGTCGGTGTTACTCTTGAAGTTGCTGTTGTTGTTGTGGTTATTGTGGTGGTTGTTGCTGTTGATGCGGTTGTTGCTGTTGATGCGGTTGTTGCTGTTGCTGTGGTTGTTGTACTTGTTTGGATTGTTGTGGTTTTGGTCGTGGTTGCGGTTGTGGTTGTGCTTGTGGTTGTTGTTGTTGTTGTTGTTGTTGTTGTTGGTGGTGGTGGTGGTGGTGGTAGTACTCTTGTCTGTGCTGCTATCCTGAGCAGCATCCTTGGGGGGTGCCGGCTCAAACTTTACCTGCGCACAAAAAACGCATCGTTCTTTTATGCGTATGGACGTGGTATGGAATGGTATGTGGTGGGGTGGGATGGGGTGAGATGGGATCTTTTGTGTTGTGTGGTGATGAGATTCATGTTTAAACCGGCTTTGCAATTTGTATGATGAATCATGAGGGCGGTTGGGTTGGCATGGTGTCTAGCATATGTGCATCCACAGTAATAGTTGTTTGTGAAACTTGACTTATTTGCCTTGTTGGCATTGTGTTGTGTAATGTTTTGTAGACAGAAACAGCTTTGGCGCAGCTAACGTATTTTGTGCTTACTAGAACGTCATCATCCAACTCACTACCAAAAACAGCTGCGGCTTGATGTCTCCAAGGCATAATTTTGCAACATACTGTAGCCTAAAAAGTGGCAGTCGCAAGCAGTTCTGGGAAAATGTTCCAGGTTTCCTGGCAGAGGAGCAGCGCGGGAGGATCGGGGGAGGACACAGCGCCTCCCCCTGGAAACTGGATCATCAAACATCCCATCCAGTTGCCAATGATGACAAAATGAATGGAGCTTCAAACGCAAGAATGCCAACAATTCAGAGAGAAGCAAAATGCACAGACTCTGTGCAATCAGACAAGCAAAAACGGTAACAAGAAGAACAAAGGCAGAAGAAACAAAACATTGAGATGCAGAAAAACCAAAGGACAAAGAGGCAAAGAAACAGCAAAGCAAAAAAAACACAAAGAGTCAAAGAAGCAGGAAAGCAGGGAAGCAAGACGACGAAAAAGAAACAGGAAACCGACAAAGAAAACAAAAGGAGAAAAGACAAAGAAGCAATCAAAGCAAAGAAGCAGGAAAACAAGGAAGAAACAGGGGAAAAAAGCAAAGTAGCAGGAAAGCAACGAAGCAAGAAAAACAAAACAGCAAAATATAGCACTGAAAGCGAAGAAACAACAGGAATTCAAAAAAAAACATGAATGGTGAAACAAGCAATCCTGGAAACATACACTCTTCTGTGGGGGCACAGAATTTGCTTTCGTCTTCTATGGTCGAATTCATGAACATGCAGGCGCAGGACTCTTCTACGAGATCATCAGCAAAATGTAGTCACTATACACCGACGCCATGATTATCATTCGCTGTGACGTTGTAAATAGTAGTAGCAATAGTTGTTGTTTTTCTTGTTCTTCTTCTAAGTACCCTCTGGTGATCTAACTAGTCGCAATGGATAATCCACCAACGATTGATGGTTTCCCAGGGTTTCTCTACGAAATATAGTATTTTTCCAGCCAGCTACGTTAGATCACCGGAGTGTGGTTGGGAGTGTGGTTGATATTCAGCTGCTCCCTGCTGCGTTCCCAGCCTGCATCCGGTGTAACTTCACCCCATAAAACGTGCCGCAGCGGCCGCTAAGCCAAAATGCCACGGGGGACCCGTCGATGATTTTACGGTCACTGGTCTGCTTGAAGTTCATCCATGTTCATCCTGTCCATCAATAGAACACCCTGGTCATGAGAATGCTAAACTTAGGTGACACTAAACTGAGGTATCATTGATGGTATACTAAACTGAGACTTAGGTGACGCATGAGGTATGCCAAACTGAGACAGTCTGGAATGCTTCTCAACCAGGAGTTCCCCTGACTTGTACTGCAAGAGATTTGGTACAAAAGTCAAGCACTTCGCGTCAACTGCGTTCACCATTCAGACGTTCGTCAGTGTGAATCAAGTTCGTTGTTCGACCGCCACATGTACTGATCAGTACTGATCTTGTGATGAAGTGGAGACCGATTACATGAAGGATCCCGCTGCTTCCTTTGTTTCGCGAGGGCAAATCACGGCCCCACGTCTCAGCACGCGAAGGCATAGCCTTGGATGCCAATTTGCCCAGCTGGCGCCTCAACATAGTGACGTGGGATACTTGGTTGGTACATCATGGTGCAACCTCCATTTGCCACCCAAAAAATGAGCAATCCTTTAAATCACATCAACAAGTGGCCAAAGAAATGCAGATTGGGAGGTGAAATCATCATGATATGCCCCAAGCAAACGCTGTGCCATGGGGGTAGTCTGGGTTACGGATACAGCTATTCAACCTCCCAATATCTCTCAGCATTCCTGTTTCGTTGATTTCCCGATAGGCTTCCAAATCTGGTCGGAACACATCATCCGATTCTTTCGACTTGGATGAACTTGGATGAACTACCATGCCTTATCATAGCTGCCATAGCTTATATCCCAACATATCCCAACATATCCCCATGGCTATGGGTCAGTTCACCCTGCAGCCTGTACCCCTGGTTCCCCATCATTAACCAGCTAGTTTTCCCTATAAACTGGTTGGTTATAATCCCCCATGAAATTGGTTGGTTAACTGCTTGACCCATATCCCCAGAGCTGCCATAGCTTATATGGTCCCACCATATGGCTGTGGGTCAAAATCCCGTACCCCTGGTTCCCCCATCATTAACCATTGTGTTTTCCTTATTATTGTTGGTGGTTAACCCCCCTTAGTTGGTTGGTTAATATTGGCCCATAGCCACACCCCACCTCATCGTCAGCTTGGCTTCATGGCGGTCACCACTCCGGGTGCCGCACTGGGACCTTTCTTCCCCAAACTGCTGGGCCTTCCCCTGCGAGACAACGTCGAAAAGGAAGGGGGGGCCCTCTGAATTACTCAGCGGCACCACATACATACATGATACATATACAATTCCATAAATATATATACCTATATTATGATTATATATATATAATATATAGCTATTTCGGTAGATAAATTGTCTATTTCAAGCTGACCTCCATAAACGATGGATCAAACTCGAGCCGCTGGCTGCCTGATGAAGACTTCAGAACCACAAAGTTTCATCTACGATGACGCAATCCAGTGATCTGGCAGTTCTGAGATACCTTCTTGTAGATCAATCCAGCAACGAAAAATCCACCACTTATCGATGGGTTTCCTGGGGTTTCTCTGTATGATATGGTGATTTCCATTGCCAGGTTGGTCTACCAAAGGATAAAGATATTTCTGGATTCAGTGGCTCAACTGGACAAGCAACACAAGCAATTGATCTTTTATGCGTTTGCGGACTTACAAATGCAGGAGCTCTAAAAGAGGAGATCTGCAAATGACATGTATCCAACCCAGAAAAATTGGGTAGATGGAATTATGTGTGACATCTATAAATGCACGTATATGCTCAGACACGTCAGTATAGATGCATGGATTTTAGATGCGCATATCCATGCCTAAATTTGCATGCATTTTTTTCGCATATATTAGATGTACGCATGTTTGCCAAATAAATGCGTACATGTATGTTAACAAATACTATAAACACCTGAAAAAGCTGTAAATACTCTTATACTTGTACAATCTTAATATATAAACATCTGAAAACCTGTAAATACTCTTCTACATATGTACGTATTCGTATAGTTGTTGTACATGCTTAACATGCGCAGCAATCAAAACTGTTGGGAATCCCCCAAAACAGCTGCCACTTTTGGGGCACCAGCAATTGGGGGCGTATGGAGGGCCTCGCATCCCTCCATTGCATTGTTTCATGGTTTTCTTGTCTATTCATATATATATATATATGCTTATATATAAATATATATATAAATATATCTATACATATATATATATACCGAGCCATTGGTCAACAAATGTAGTGATCATTGATTGATTGTGCTACATTGCTTTACGATGCTTGATGAATCGTCATGACACCTCCCCTGATGATGGTCAGTAATCAGCTGGTGAATCTACAGTCAATGATGGTGGATTTTGATGCTTCATCTATGAATCATGATGGCTGAGCAAAAAGCAGCAGCTTTGTACTTGAGTCTCAGAGAACAGCACACAGCCAAGGGCAGCTTGTTCATGATGCAGTCAAAGAGCTATCAATGATATGTCGGTCGCAGCTAGACTACCACTTCGTTGTCTGAACCACAACAAAAAATGAACATGTGGATGGAGGATTCTTAGGTTGCGTACTGTGGATTCAAAAGTAGCTATCTGGGATTGTACATCAACTTGGTAACTGTTGGAAAATCCGCACAGCAATAAATCGTGCATGTCTGCCAAATCACAAGACAGCAACGGCATATATCTAGGAATTTGTATGCAATTATAAATCTATACATATATATTATATTATATATCTATATACATGATACAGGTGGGAAGTAATGAATGGTGATCAAATGACATGGATCTCCAGTTAACCCTAAATAATCACCCGATCCCCAAACGATAAAATTTCGCCGCACCAGTCCGAGGCACAGCATGATCGGGACCCCAGCACAGTCCCTTGGGGAATGCGCGCCAAATACAACGAGAAAAATCGTTGGCACTTCCCATAACCAGCGGTTCTCTGACCTTGTCCCATGTTTCAAGCACCGAGCGAACGATGGTGGCACCAACCATCGTTCTGGGTCCCCAGGTTCGCCTCAAACGCAGGAGTTGAGTGGCGCCACCCAACCGAGGGTCGAAGCAGGGCCGTTTGAACTCGCTGACCTTGGTGAAATCTCCGCCCGGCCGTGGTTTGATCTGATAGTGTGACTACAAATGGTGAATAAGAGTCTAAAACTATGGCAATCTAGAATAATAATCAAGTGGTGGATTAATAAGTGAATAGTTTTTATCATGATATGTAGTTTAAATCATAATCGTGTTCATCATGTGTTTCACTACCAGCGGTTTGCCATGATCAATGGTCAAAAAATGGACGACAAGCTGCTACGACCGAAACTTGCTAATTCATAGCGAGAAATGATGGTTAAGAAGCTGGCTTAGCCGGATTATCCGCTGGTTTGTGTTCGTTAACAAGCCCTGTATGATACTGTATATGGTGGTTTTTTCAAAATCGGTACCATCACTGAATGACTGACAAATTAACTTCCATTGTTTCTAAGGTCAAAAATGTTACATGGATAACGTTTTACCTCTTAAAACCGTTCTAAGATAAGACACTTCAAAGCTGCATTGCAGGTTTCTGATAAATCTATTCCTTCTTTCCTTAGATGCTTTGTGTCAACCTTTAGCATAGTGTCTTCACTACTAGAGTTTGTCATGGCAAATGTAGACAAAAGAGCGATTAGCAATTGCAGATAGAAGCCAGAGATTTTCTGGTTCATGGGCTTCTGGACTCCTGTACCTTTGCAAAGAGTACAGGCAACTTAAACAAATCTAAGTTACAGAGCACACTTAAAAAAAGGAAACAAAAAAGTAATACTGACAACTGCTACCAGCGGCGAGCTACAGTAGAAATCCCCAAGCAGGTTTCCAGCTAAAAACTGAAAGTTAAAGAGCTAACGTTGTCTTCCACAGTCTACTGCCTTCTATTTTTCGATCTTCTTATCTTCTTTCATTTCTTTTTCCCCAAATCATTTGTAGCAAGAAATCGATCAATTTTGGGGTCCCCCATTGTAAGAACCTCCCCATATATTATGTGATGGATCTTGGCACTTACTCTCTGGCAAAACCCATGGAATTCCACCTCTAATGGTGAATAGTCCAGCTGAAAAATCACTGGTTGCGAAGCGGTTCATCTGAGTAGATAAGTAGCTGGCTCGTGCTCGTAGCTTCAATTGTCAGCGGAAGACAACTAGCTTAGTGACCACGGCACATGGTTTTCCATTGTGGATGCCCCAAACCTTGAACAAGCGACCACTTTTATGAATGATGCACTGCTCCACAAAAATCAGCACTTGATAGATCTGGATAGTTACCGTAACCAATGAAAATCAACAAACTGCGCGATGAACCATGAAAATCACCCCTCCACAAAAGGCTTAGTAATTCACCCACAACAGCAACCTCCCAGCGGTTGGACTGTTGATGGCTGATCACTTGAGATCATTGCTTGGGTTTACACATTCACCTGCTGAAGTAAAGCAAAAATCCTGAGAAAACATGGGTTTCCTGGCTTACCAAATCTCATGATCATGTACAAACTGGATATAACATCACATGATCAACCATTTGGAGGGATTCAAAATGTAACCTCGTGCTAGATGCTGAATTTGCTGCTGCTTGGATTCTGCTAGATCCAGCCCTTGAGATTTGCATTGCGGCGCTTGGAACCCCCGACCCAACCATCAGCGGAACCCCGCATGGAATCGCGGCGGACGCGCAAGCGCAGCACTCCATCCTGAGACTTCTGCCACTGCTGCCGTTCATGGCGGCAAGCGAGCCGATGAAGTGTGCACATGGGGTGCACCCCAAAGCATCCACACATATGAACATATGGAGGTTCCTTAGAATAGGGGACCCGAAAAATGGTTGGTTTATTCCTATAAATGAGTCTTAATGGATGATTTGGGGGTACCCCTATTTTGAGAAACATCCATAATGATCATTTGGTGCAGAAACTTGGGGGCACTTCGATGTATAAACCATCAATATAGTAGATTTCATTAGATGGGCTTAGCGGGGGGGGGAGTCAACCAGCTGATGATGATTCCAATCCCCTGACATGGAATCTATGTCCAAAGCATAAAGTTTTCATGTGATACTCATACATACATAATAAGTTTTAAACAATTGTAGGTAAAACTTGATGGTGACAAAAAGTTTCATGCGACCCATGTGGCTTAGTCTTGGGTGTATCAGGTTGCCAGGGAAAACATTTGGTTTACCTCGTGAAACACGTCTCGAGGGATTGGCTGATGTGCTTGGTATCCACGATACTTCGGTGCATCCGCAAATGGTTGGGGCCAATGGGGTGGAGGTCCTAATACTTATACGTTAACATTTTAGGGAACGTGGCCAAACGGGGAGGGGTACCCAATCTATAGAGCGAATTACGGCAACCCAACCGACTGAGAGTGCTACAGCAGTGGCAGAAGCGGACACGTTGGTTCAGTTATAGATGTTCATAGAAGGGACAACAACATGAGTAAATCACTTGTCATATCCTTGTCATTCTGATAGGAGCTGATGAAACCTAGGGCCTCCCTTGTGAAGCCTTGAAACCTCAGCTAGGTCCATTTCCCAGCCGGGAACTCGAGTGGTGGACACCCGAACAGTCCCCAAAGTAGGTCAGGCAGCCACACGTAGCGACACGTAGCAACACGTTTGCCCAACCGATTTGGGGACTGCAGGCTTGACCCATCGACTGCATTCACGGAGCCATGGACCCCGCAGGGGATGCGGCCGGGACCACTGCTGCCAGGAATCAACCACTTGTCTCTGGGATACTTCCAGAATTGTACCAGGATTCCTCAGGCTGCAGTTCTGCTGTCAAGTTCCAATGATTCAAACAGATTCAAAGCACAAACAACCTCAGTCAAAAGGAAGAAAATGAACAAAATGACCTACAAAACCTATGGGTGTTTTTCCGTGAAGCAAACGCATGTTTGGGATGGCTCTGTACTTGCTTCATGGGATCACATGAACCCTGGCCACAATTTGAACTCAACATGAGATGGCATGGATTTTGATAACGTCCTCGTGAGATTCTTACCATACTAAAGCTAGAAGTGGCCAATTGTTTTAACCGGTTAGCATCAACCCCATTAACCATCATCAACCATAGCCTTCCACAAATCATCAAACAATACTTATCATAGATGAACCAAAGATCACAATCAACCATAATAAGTTATCATCCCATCGTTCAACATCTACTCTTTCGCGGTCCTTTTTCATGTCGTACCAAGGCAAATAACAACCTTACATTTCCACTACTCAGGTGCCCACGGCATTCACCATCTAAGCTGAGCATCAGGAAGCAAACCGTCTGGGCAGATGGCTTGGCATCTTTGGAGACTGCAACCTTGCAAAGAGCTCCATAGAAAAACATGCCTCAGCTGGATGACCGTAGCTGCGAAGAGCAGCATGACAGGTGCGGCAACACGAAATAGCCATGGCGGTCCATAAATGTTCCCTCCAACCATCATTGAATTATGGAAATAAAGCCTTTCATGCAAAGTACCGTGTGGAATTCTGGGTTTTTATTTGCATCCAATCTGGGTTTAGACCATGAAAAAGTGCTGAACATTCCCAAGGGGAATTTTTGAAAGTATGCTCGACTTCACAGGCCCTGGCCCTGTAGTGGGCAATGACCCAAAGTCTGGTTTCCGAGGCCACATGACCAAGCGTCTCACAAGAACTGGTTGAAAAGGAAGAATTGCTGGTCTCCGATACTGGATTACAAAGATGCACCTTAGTAAACTGGCTACTTGGATTAGTATGATATCAAATAGCTTCGGTTAGCGTAGTAACCACGGTTAGACCTCATTTTGAAGAATCACATTAAGTGACAACTGTAATGGCGTTGACCAGTGACAAGCAGTCAAACAGTGTGATGATCGACAAAAGCAGAATCACAACAAATTTGTTCCAGTCCAATTGAACCATGACTTGAAAAGTAGGATCCATGGGTCTACATACATATATCTATATAGATAAGAACCAAATGCACAAATAAATAAACAAATAATGTATTTCATATAAATATATCTATCTATATCTATATAGGAATCGGAATATGGCATAAAAATAATATATTGATATAATCTCTGGCTTCTTGGATGCTAAAAGCGAAGCAGCCCATCTACAAATGAGGCATCCCAAACAAAAGTGGTCAACCAGCGCAGCAGCTGCGAACCAGGCTGCCGTGTTGTTCTTGACAAGGCCTCTAGGTGGCAGCTGGTGGAAACCAACTTCCAAATGAAATTCGATGTGTCATGATGCCATCCATTATAATCCAATGTATATATAACTTGTCATAACAACAGGTCAAAACTATCATGATCCTTTCACTTTTCCATCAATTTACATAAAAATGATTATATACATATCATCACCATATAAACATGTCGCTGCTCAACCGCTGCACGCTAAGAAGGAAAAAGCGACTCTGATTATCGCGTTCGATGAATCCTTGGGACGTTGACTCGACGGATCCAACAAAAGCGATGGATATCCTACGGGTTTTTCGATCGTTTCCAACATTTCAGCATCTTTTGTTGTGTGGTTGACCCCCATTATTCATGGCTCCCAAATCCATGATTTTTGCGAGGGCACCTTCCAAGAGCGCCTAGCCCCAAATCATGGTTGTTTACGATGCACAACAAACTACAACCGTCCCAATGATGCATTTTGGGGTTCGCCATCGACGAACAAAAATACCACTTTTGCCCTAGCCAGCTTCAGACTGGGAACCTGTAAACATCAAACATATCCGCGACAAGGAAAAGGACAAGGACAACAATGCCAACAATAAATCAGATAAATTGCGGGTTTGGAGGAGATGGACAGCGGGCGGCGCCTTACATCGCATTCACGCAAGCGCAAAGATGCACCAAAGGTCTCGTGCAGGTGCAGCCACGTTTGTTGCCCGTCCTCGGCCAATCCCAAGCAATCTAAAAGCTGATGGGAAACACCGTGACATCCGCTGGAACACAATCCAACATTGCAGGACACCCCCCGTACCAAGCAGGGGCACAGGATGAACTTCTCTTCACAGCGCGATCTTGCCGAACTGGGGGAGTTCCAAGCCATGGGGTAGTCACTTCAGGATCCCTTAAGCTGCACTGAATGTAACAGCAATATGTACAAAGTACAAATAATAGCAACAAAGTAGGGATGTGCCCCAAACATCCCCAAACAATAACAAAATCATACTAAGTATGAATCACAACTAATATGAACCAATATCTCAAGAATAGCAATCTCAAGCACACTATGAAGGCCCCTCCATGACGTGTGTTGCCTCCGGTCGTTCCGAAAGGAGCACCGGGGTTCGCTTGGCGAGTCTCGTTGGAACTGTTGATCACCTCAACGATCTCACCGATCAGTTCCTGGGGCATGGGATCTGGGAGAAGATCTCGGTGAATCTGATGATTGATTCGTGTCGTTGCCTGTGCATGGCTGAAGATTTGCACAAGTGGTGATTGGGAGTTGGCTTTAGTTGAGTAAGCATGGATGATGTAATGATGTTGGGCTTGATCTTTGAAAATTCTCTGGACCCGAAGCAGTTCCGCCACCATGTCGCCAGGTTTCTGGATGCATCCGCAGCTGCCGTGGCAGCTCGTGTTCCGCAGAGGGCCCCAAAATCTCCACGAAGTGTGGCCGCGCACGGCTAGGGCCTCAGGGTTGGAGCTGGTGAGTACCGAGACAGTTCAGGACTCTGGCCATTTGATGTGGATGTTGTACAACATCAAAGGGATGATGTATCACAGGATACCACAGATGTTAACATTACGTGGTTGTATTACAGTACAGTATGTGTTGTCAACAACGAGGCTGGGTACAGCGCTGTATGCTCACCTGTGTGATATCCAGATGTATATAGCTATCAAAACATCATGAGAGTGGAATCAATACCAGCTACACCGGCAGCACCAAGAAGGACAACGACAGCGAACAAAAAACATGAACAAAAATAACAAAAACAACCAACAAAAATGTACGAACATCGCATAGAACAACCAAATATCAAAGCCAAGGAGTTCAACATCAACGAAGAATGAGATCAAATGAATCTGTTCGAAGCAACCGGGGTCCAGCAACATTCACCAAGAGGCCAGTGATCGGAGCAGCTTTTGATGGCTTGCCTGCATCTTGTGAGTCATGGTCAATGCGTTGGATGTGGCTGACCATCAAGTAGCTGGCTAATGGGGAGCATGGCAACAACTATCACCATGAAGGGGCATCATGATCCACCTTCAAGAAGCCCAAACCCATCATGGATCCGAAGCAAACTGTCAACTTGTGAAACACTTAAAGTACTTGAACAAACATATGTGTATCATTATCATCAGAACTTGCCACGCAATGCTTTCCGTTCAGATTGGTTGACTCAGTAGCGCAGCGCTTTCACTATCAGTGCTTGGCTCATGGGTCCGAGCTCTCCATTTTTCATCAGTGCGAGGTCTTTGGCGGTGGAGTGCAGTGCCGCAGCTGCGAGTCATGTTGGCATCGTTGCCAGACCTGGGTTAGACCTGGAACCTGAAAAATGGGCTTCCAGATCCTGAAACTCAAATTAGCTGTTTCCCAAGCCATAGGTGTACCATGAATCATCCAGTTTATGGATAGAGTAACTCAAACATAACTTGGAGCCCCCATTTTGAGAAATCACAATATTATGTAACTCTTGGATGTAGCCATTCTCTTGGAGGTTTACTCAGAGCATCCTATGTGTTCTGCACCAGGTGAGGTGGGGCTGTGCAGTGTTTCATGACCGAAAATGACCGACGGATTTTAGTCATCGTGAGCCCTGTTGATGTGGATCTAATCTAGATCTATACAGCTTCTTATCCCCAAACACATGGCCAATTGATCATGATTAATTAATAGGATTGCAGGGGACATGTATGTTTATATGTATATATTAATAGATATGTATAAAAACATATATATATAGTATGTGTATATATAAAAATATGAAACATATATGTATAAATAAATAAATAAATAAATAAATAAATATATATATATATATGTATATATATATATACTTGATGTGTTTGATCAAGAACTATTCACCGCTATTGTTGAATCACCCACTTCTGCTCAACCACACTTGACGTAGACAATCAACACGGGGTTGCTGCGAAGATTTGGTTGACCACAATCAAAACAAGAAAAACATTGGTATCTATTGGTTTTTAGTAATCAACAGGTACTATTGTTGGTCATAATTAGTATGAGTAGCTATGGATGATATTATTTTGCTGATGCTTATGGTTTCAGTAGATCACTACCAAGGATTATTTATTTAACAACTGACGGTAATTGTGAATGGGCATACAAATGGTCAGTCATAAAACTAATCTGATTGGTGGTTTGAACACCTACGAAAATTATTAGTCGGCCAACCAACCATTTTGTTAACACTAGGGAAAATAGAAAATGTGTGAAACCACCAACCAGTAATGGTTAGTAGAAGTTGGTCGGTATCGCATGAGTTAGAACCCTTAGTTGGCACCTGAATATGCTTATGCTTGGTTATGGTTGGTAACAGGTATTGGGATGGTTGGTTTCTCAAAGGTCATGACCGAAAAGATACGATTTCGAATAGTAACAGACCATGACAAGGATGATCCCGATTACCTCAACCAGGTTCACAGGCCAAAAAAGCAACAGTGCCCGGGTCCACGCAGAATCTTCAGAAAGACCTTGTCCTGTCGTGAAGTATCCTAAATCTGTCGGAGTTGTAGTTCAAGACGACCTGTAGAATGTTACATTACATGGTCCAAAACATCAGATATATCACAGCTGTACATGACCACCATCCGTATGGCTCTTCACAGAATCGGTGTGTCAGTAGGTTATGGTCAACCACTGTCTGGCGTGGCCGCGAAATATCATGTTTCACCCACTTGAGGTTCCTTGCTATGTTATCGCCAATCTTGATGCACCAGTGAATATTATTGAGCTTACTGCAGGCATCTACAAAAGACTCTGCGGTCTGAAGGTTCTGCCTTTCCTTGGGACAGGTCTCTAACGCTCACTGAAGAAAGTCATCAAAAGGACGCCAGCGAATTGAAGCGTGAAGGATCCCCAGTACCTGCAAGGCAATTGGTTGTGGCCGGGTGTGTTGATTGGCGAATGATCTGGGTACAGGTGAGGTGGGGCTTGGGCGTGCGCAACCTAGCAGCCTCTTGGATCAAAAAGATAGTTTGATGCGAAAATGCAGTATCACCCAGCTTGCAAACTGGATGTCCCAAACTGCCCTGCCCGAAGTTTTCAATCTTTCTGGATACGCACTGGTAGATTCACCTGGCAATGGAACATCATCTCAAAAATGCATTGGATTTTCCAGCTGCCAGGAAAAAAAATAAAGTTGAGATCTGCCACTGACCACTACAAGTGCTGATAAGTACTGACCAGGTACCCAAATCCTCCCAATCCGAAATGAACTGTAAGAAACTCAGTGTAGAACAAGGAGTACTTTGAGGTTCCTCAGATGTGCTAAGAAACAGCACAAGTTGGATCTCTCAGAGTGTTGCTGGCACCTCCGATTCTTTGATCCTGTGTGGATTGGCTGTGAGTCAAAACCCCGTACCCCTTGTCCCCCCATCATTGACCCTTGTTTTCCCTGTAAAATGGTTGGTTAAAATCCTCTATTATCGGTTGGTCAATATTGACCCATAGCCAATTCTGTAAGCTGTTGGGATGTTCATCTGCCACTTCTCCACAGTGCCTTGGGTATTGACACCCCTGGAAGCATCATTAACTAACCAATCGTTTGGCAAAGAAAACGCGCAAACTACCTGAGCTTCAAACAGCATCAGTTGCCAACGCGAAGAAATCTCCTTGAACCTCAGGTTGTCTCATTGGATCAGCTTCATTTGAGCTGCATGGAATGGCTTTGCCCTCTTAGGATTGCTTCACTGGTGGGCATATCATGGGATATCCAATGGTAAAGTAACCAAGTGGGTATAGTAAGTCAACCACAAATGATGGAGGCCTCAACCCCCAAGATCACTCAGTATGTTGTGGTATTGCACTATACGTGGTTTTCTACTCTCATCTCTCTTTGTTTTTCCCTTGGGATGCATGTTGCTTGGTACTGTCAGGCCTTACACGTTATTGGATGCGCCCAAATTAATCGAAACAACCATTTGGTCTTGGTATTCCATTCATTTGCAATGTGGACCCTCTAATATTGAACAGCAGGCGAGACACAATGCAGTTGCCAATAATCCATGGCCCGAAACCTCTACCAGAAATTCTTGATGGTTGGCTTGCCGATTTAGACTTTTTTCCCGGATGGATCTTCGCTAAGAAACTCCACACATCTATGAAATGATTCCGCACGGAGCATGAAACATCCAGAGCCAAGAGCATGAGTCTATCATGTACCTAGAATCAGCCACCAAAGCTTAAATATCTTAAATTATGGTAGTGTCACAACCCTAAATTGCTCAGAACGGATTGAGCCTGTAGGGAATTTTCGGGATTGTTGATAGATTGTTGCCCATTGCATCAACAGCATGAATGGTCGAGTCTGGTATGGCTTTTCCACGACGGCAAGATGGTTGCTTTCCTCACTAGGATGATCATTTTGTGTGCTATGGGTACAGTACCACCACCGATGGACAGCCCGCCCTGGTCCCCTCAGGAATAAAACACAGAGGTATGTGATGTGGTCGGCTGTTTGTGGTGGCCGTGAAACGCCACACAAAGCCATCTATGCCAAATCCGAAGCTTCGCCGGCCTTCCATGATCAATCTTCAACTCTTCTTCGATGTTTTTTGCGTGGCTTGAAACGCCAAGCCTGACTCCGGCAACTGAGAAGTTGCTGCTAGGTGCCACCAGTAGACACGAAAATTGAAAGCATACTGGCCACCACAATGGGCCCAACAGCGTCAAGGGTGTAGCCAATGGAAAAGCCTTGGCAAAGCATCACCACGGCAACGTGTTAGCCCGTTGCGAAACGCTGTGACAGCAGTGAGGACCACCAGTGGTTCATCATGGTTCACTAATGATAAACTGTGATAAACCTATGGTTTATGATGGTTCATAGCGGTTCATGATGGTTCATAGTGGTTCATAATGGTTCATATTGGTTTTTAGATGGATGACTTATGATTATATAACTATATCATAATATATCAAGGTTGTGAAGTGTGCATCCAAATTTTGACCAGGCTTACAGCAAAAAACAACCAAACTACCAGCCAAGTGTTTCATCTTCAGCGCTGGGAGAGGCCACACCCGATCATCTCCCACCGGGAGGGGTCTGCTGTGGGTGTGAGGGTAGCTTGAATCTCATGTCTTCGCCTAACGGCTGTGGGTCAAAACCCCGTACCCCCGGTTCCCCTATCATTAACTATGGCTTCCCTTATTATTGATGGTCATCATTCACCATTATTGGTTGATTTATATTGACCCATAGCCTGACCAACTCCTAAGATATCAAGCTGCAAGCGCCGCTTACGACCAAGCGACCCAGCACGGAAATGCCGACCTTGCAACGTTGTCACAGCACCAACTTGCAACGTTGTCACAGGTTTTGGGTATTTGGCAGCTGTGCAAAAAGGATCAAAAAGGGACGGCACTCCACAACTTTCAAGTTGATGGCAGCGTGTAAAGTTTGATGGTATGCTTGAGACCTGTGCTCCTTCATGGAATCACGTTCTTGGTGTTCCAAATCATTGTAATCATGCAATCACCTGCTTTCATGACTTGCGACCCGCCTCGTCCTTCCCCGGTGATGTTAATTCAATGCATGCGCATGTCAGTGGATTTGACTCCCGGTTCTCGATCCAGTCCCAGGAGGTCCGAGGTACAATCATGAAGGAGAAGCCGATGGCCCAAATGCATCCACTGAAATACGGCGGCCGAATGGCCTTGGTTCAACCATTGCCAACCGATGGTCTAAGTGTGTAGAATGATGGCTCCACTTATACCAACTCCCTGACAATTCTGGCAGCTCATGAGATGTGTTCTAACTTCTTGCATATTGTTACCATTTGAGGGGATGGAAATGATATGATTCAAAGTGACTGCAGCTCCGGATCTGCTTACAAGATCTTACAAGGTCGCTAGCAATTGCAACGCAGCGTATCTGATGAGCGATTCTCAACTCGTAATTTGACAATGAATCCGTTCATCAAATGCTCCTGGTAAACATGCCAATAAGTTTTCCATGCGTAGTGTGATGCTGCTGACCCATCTCCATATTGCTGGTGATATCAGTCTTGATGGTTATTACTCATCATTGGCAGTTGCTAATATCAATTCCTGCAGGATAAGCGCTTGGTTTAGGATGGTCCAATGGTACTCCTATACTTTCAGGATTGTTCACTCATGTCCGGTTCTGCAAAGAGATTGCCGGTTCGCCAGAAAAAGAACGATGAATGACCAGCAACGTAAGCATGACTGTTTGAAAGGGATTCCCAGTGGATCATGCATTGGCTCCTGGCTTTCAATACCAGGTAGGCTCAGAACCTCCAACGAAACGAGAACAGTCACAGCTGGGGCATCACAGCCCTGCTGATCAATCTGATCACTTCCTAGAGCCGCGGAACGGAATGCGGAATGGACCAGCCAGAAGCACGTGCCACAGCAGCATAGAAGAGGTAGATGAAGCTGGAGCAAATGTAAATCCTCAGAAGGCTTCAGAAGGTTCAAAATATTCTAAACTGAAGATAAGGATGAAAATGAGGATGAGGATGATGATGATGATGATGATGATGATGATGATGATGGTGATGATGATGGTGATGATGATGATGATGATGATGATGACGGCGACGATGATGACGGCGACGATGATGACGGCGACGATGATGACGATGATGACGATGGCGATGACGATGGCGATGGCGATGACGATTGATGGTGATGATGATGATGATGATGATGATGATGATGATGATGATGATGATGATGGCGATGACGATGGCGATGGCGATGACGATTGATGGTGATGATGAAGATGATGATGAAGATGATGATGATGATGATGATGATGATGATGATGAAGAAGATGATGATGATGATGACGATGGCGATGGCGATGGCGATGGCGATGACGATTGATGGTGATGATGAAGATGAAGATGATGATGATGATGATGATGATGATGATGATGATGATGATGATGATGATGATGATGATGATGGTGATGATGATGATGACGATGATGATGATGACGATGATGATGAAACTCCCAACAAGTACCAGGTGTCAAGGTGGGTTCACGAATTTATAACCATAGTTCAAAATCCAGCAATAACTGGATTCTGACCCCACCCAACTCTGTCCACTGCGAATCTTGTGCCCACAGCTGCTGATCAAGAAAACTCAGCTGGTATGTGGTGGTGTTCACATTGAAAGAATCTCCGCCACCTTGAAGGATGGATGTCTATCAAAAAAGCAAACTGGACCAAAATGATGGAAAAAAACATTCTGCGCCACAGCCTACTGTCAAAATAAGCCAGCATGTTATGCCACCCTGAAAGATCTAGGGCTCAAATATAATGACAGCCTTTTACCGTCAAATGCGTTTTGGTTGGTGTGGGGCCAACCCCTATGAAAAACAGTAGTCAGCCAACCAACCATTTGTTAATGGCAGCGAAGATAAAAAATGTCTAGAACCACCAGCCACCGTTGGTTCAGAAAGGTTCCATCGAACAACAGATTGCAGAGTTTTGTATTGCTCCTATCGGCTGTTGGATGATGATTGCCTGTCAGCATGTTGCTTCATGTTTTAAATCTCAGAAAGAAAATCCACCAGCATGTTGCTTTATGATGTATGAATTGCTGATGCACAAAGCAATACTGTTAACATGTGTCTGGTTCGTTCTTGCTACCTATATCGCACATTGATGTTGTATTACTGATTGGGTTCGGTTGGCTGAAGCTTGTATACATTAAAACCCGTTTTACTATTGATTAAGATTGACTGAAGCTAGTTTCAATACAAATAATGTATCAGTCAATTGGCATTGCTATTGTTATAATGACTATTCAATCATATAATCAATTCTACTGTAATCTACACTAATTGCTCATGCTCACAAGCTCCAAGAGTCCCCAAACATTGCGGGAAGACTACGACGGTGGCACGTGCTCCAGGGTGTCTCTGGTTGTACAAAGTTGCAGGTACCTAGTGCCAGGTGATGTCAGGTGCCACATGACGGCCGTAGGTCGGTAAGTAGGTCTCTGGAAATCAGAATTTGCATCGAGGGAACCCGCAAAAGCATCCCATAGCATCCCTAAGCCTAGAAAGTCATGGAATTTCAACATATCTCAACTATCAAACCGCAAACCAATTCCGGTCGCTGAAGCCATCACTCGAAGCCATCAGCTGATCGCTTGAGTCCTGGGCATGTTGACTAACCGGGTCAACTGCCATCCTGCTGGGTTTTCTCAACAGGCAACAGGTAGCAACAGGTGGTACCGCTTTGACTTTGCACCTTTGTTGGATCAGCTGGGGCACGCTCTGAACACCAGCCAAGCCCCCTGCGAACAATGCTAGCACCTGGCGGTGCGATTGTGAAGTGGAGAGTGTTTTCTAGTGGCTCATGGTTGGAAAAAAAATGTCAAAACTTGTTTCATACATTGTTGGATGAAAGTTTGTTCATGGTTCAATGAAACTTTGTTGGCTCGTGGCTGAATTGCGACCTCCATGGGTTATGCCTGTTGCTTTGCGACACAGGTGCCACTGTTGCCACTCTCCAAGTTTGTGGTTGCTGTTCATTCATGTTGAGGATTTGCTTCGATCCACCTAATCATTGCCAAACTAGTTAATGCTACCTATTGTGACAACAGCGTCCTGGTCCAGCGCTACAGGCTAGGGGCCTTCCAAATGGTACATTGCAAGCTGCGCAAACTAGAAAAGAGAACAACGACAAACATCGTCATATGGGTGTTTCTCAAAATGGGGAAACACCCAAATCCATAAAAAATAAATTGATAAACCCACTATTTTTTGTAATAAACTCCATTTGTGGCAGTAATTAATAACCCAACCATTTTTGCGTACACCTATCGCTTGAGAAACCAGCACTCAATTTTTCCAAAGTCAAGTCGCTATCCCCAAGAGCTTCACTGCCACTGAACCAGAACCTTGCGCAGCACGCAAGCAAGCAAGTCTCGAGCGCAAATACAGCGTGAACTTACGAGGCATCAAGAAGCAATTTTGATGGTCAGGAAAAAAATGTAACAAATAGATATACTATATATATATATACATAAATATATATATATAACCATACATACATATATATATATATTGCAAATCTTCATCCGAACAACTTTCAATTGAAACTTGCTTCACTGCAGTTGCACTGGGGCTTCTGGAAGACATGCACACGATTGAGCGATTGGTTACGGGACACAGCATGCCATACTGAGATAAGGCATGACAAAAATCCGCTGTCATCTCCTGTTCTGACCTAGTGCAGTGGTTGGTGGACCCAAAATTCTACATCCTGCAGATCCTTAAGCGTGTAACTTGTCAAATCTCACAGCGTGGGAGACAAAGCCATAGAATACCATAGATACATCAGTCGTGTGCGACTGTGCTATGCAACAAATGCCTGGTTGGATCCTGATTTTGAAACTCAAACCGCGGCTTCCATCACATGCAGTGGAAATGCCCTCACAGGACTTCCAACTGCTGCGTTTCCATGCCGCAGAAACTCATGCAGGTTCAGAAATCTTGCAACTACCAAAGCGCTGGATGTTTGGCCATTTCTATGATGGGATGTTAAGATGTGAAGTGTCTATAATGTGTATATATATATTCATATCTATATGTATACACATGTGGGTGTGTATACGGATACTTGATTGGTGGATATTTTCCATTTGAGGTCAAGTAGTTACCTTCAAACATCCATCATGAACTACCATAATTCACCACGAAGGGATCGTTAACTATTGGTGATTAACCACTGGTTGCTGAACTCAGGATTGACTGTAATATACGTACATGTGTATTTCTTACATGTATTTGATTTTGTTATTCTGATTTTGCATGTTAAATTGCGATAGACTTGTTCAGGGCCCAGGGGCTGACTGCAAGAGAAAAGACATGTCAAATACCCTTCATTCTGCTTGTCGATCAATCGGCAATATTCCTCTGCTTCACAGCAGCTGTCCAGTACAAGCCCATGATAATCAACCAGCAGCTAGGTTTTATTGGCCACAAGAAATGGTCGATGAATCATTCCTGTGATGGGTCAAGTTTCCCATGAGCCAATCATGCATCTTCTGAGAGCGCAAAAATCACCGACCGGCCCCTGTCGTGTATGCCAGGGAGCCTAGACCGATGCCCTGTCCGTTGTGGAGTGACAAAGGCTCCGCCACCTGGGAACGTGGTTTCCATAAATCATAGCTTCCCCCAGCTGGTTACAATCCCTATGAATAATATTAGTCAAACCAACCAATCATTTAAGTCAATACTGGGGAAAACAAAAAAAGTTCAAAACAATCAGCCAGCCTTGATATTACGAACCAGAATCAAAGGCCCTGTTGTTTTCTCCCCTGGAGAAAGAATCAACCATTATCTTGAAGTACAAGAGCTTGCAAAAGGCATGGCAGCGCCTAGAGATCACATCGACGTGAAGATAAAGTGAAATGCATCTGTCAGTCCAGCACTGGTGTTGAAGCAAAGTGCGCAACATCAACAAGCCACAACCCTGACTGTGCCAGTTCTGAAGCGAAGTCTGAACGTCCCAAACAATCCAAGACACCAGACTCGGTTCACTGTTTCGACGCAAAATAGTGGAGGGTGTGCTTGCTGACCGGCCGTTGGAGACGGGATAGTCCTCTGTTGGCCTGTCAAGAAGTTGAAGATTGGCAGGGACGGGCAGGCGGCACTTGATGGGTATGTATATATACTGTATATATTGGCCTGTATACATAAATATATATATATATATATACAGTAAATATCATTATATATCCACAAATGGTGATACCCCTGGGCCATCAACAAACATCGGAAATCCCCATAATTTGTATGTATATATATATATATAATCTTAGGATGTCTCAGGGGATTCTTGCAAATTCGGCCATCCGATAAAGGGAATCCATGTCTATTGTCAGCTGTGGTATCAAACACGGGCGGTTCTTAGTGGTCCATAGCACTCTGCTCACCCGATCGCACATGTTTCCCAATGTTTCAATACTGGACTGTCCATCACTAGACTTCGTAAAACTGCAAATCAGTGCTGGTTCCCAATTATTGTCGATAACAACCAACCAACCGGCCCCTGATGGTAAGGTATTTCCCCATACGGTTGCTGGCACCAAAATCCATAAAAAAATAGTGGCTTCAACCACCAAAATCAAAGACACCCACAAAGATCTTGGATGTCCAAAGCAAACTCATGATTTCCCTTATTGCCCGCAACTAGCAAAGCAAAAGTATGACACACACCAAAAATAAACAACACAAATTAAGACTATCCTTGCAGGGACACATGTGGACCACCATCGAGGTGGGTGTCGGCGTTTCGACAATATTTGAGGAACGTCTTGAAGTTGAAGCTGAAGACTGACCCCCCCATTGGTCCTGTCAAGTCACAAGGCCTGACCACAGCTTTACCACACTCAAAAAGGACTATCACCAACCACCAAACAAGGATGTTATTGCAATGATGAGTTGCCTATGAGTTTGGTCCCTGATTGTGTTTGGTCAATTGCAACCACCGACACAACAACA
>VSDK01011097.1:10349-37998 GCA_009767595.1 Symbiodinium kawagutii | reverse complement strand
GCAACCGCAACCGCAACCGCAACCGCAACCGCAACAGCAGCCACCAACAGCAACAACGACTGCAACCAATGCTGATGCTCTGATGTTAACTAAGGCGACGACAGTGGCTACACCCCTCCTGCACCTAGGGCCCCTGGTTGGCCGCGGCCTCAAGGGTGGAAAGTTGACTTCTGTCTGCGAGCCCAGTAAGGCGAAGCCGCCCACAGATTTCAAGTTACCTGGACGTGACAAGGCCCGGGCAAGGCGACATTCGCATGGGAAGACATGCGAAGACCACGGTGGGCGAAGGGTGGTTGATCTGGTTGATGACAGTGAGTGAAATGTGAATGACCGGGCTGAAGCAAAAAAAAATAAGTTTCCCCTAAACTGACGCGCAGAGGTAACAAGTAGATAGATGACACACAGAGACAGAGTCCAAACATGATCAACCCAGTAAGCAGGTGGCTCTGTGCTGAATTGCACGAAACTAAGAATCAACGCCGTTAACAAACTCCTTGCGCTCTGTGGCAGTCAAAGCTCAAAGTTCCTGGTTACATACCACGGTTCAGTGGGATGGTTGACGTTGATGAAAGCATTGATGAACCAACAAGACGGGTCCATAGCCTTAATCCCACACCCCTAGAGCCAGTGGTGTTACCGTTTCTGCACAGTCCCACTAATTGGTAGTTCACACTTGTCTTTGCATTGAAACATCAGAAGCACAACCCTCCAGCTCAACCGTTCCTTTCTATGTCAGAAATCTGTAGATTTCCAATCACTGGATATCCGTTGGGGATCAGGATAGGACTTCAGCTGTAAACCAGTCAAACAGCATATCTCGTGGCTCTTACTGCTCTTGGTGCCTCAGGCCACTTTTCTGGCTGTCACGTGACTGGCTCAGGTCACGTTTCAGACATGTTGCCAAGAAAAACAAACTTAAGCAACTTTTGAGGGACGATGATTTTGAGCGACGGTCCCTTGGGCTAGCACAGTCTCCCCAGCTGGCACAAAGATTTGGCCAAACGAGGGCAAAACAGCAAAGCCATTTGTTTATTGTTGTGTTAAATCTGAGAGAAATCGCAACTTTTGCAAGGCGCGGAGCTAATCAGGAATAGTTTGTCAAATCCTGAGTTAGCACAGTATCCTGAGCCAGAACGAAAACGAGGAAAAAAACATGAAAAACGTAGTTTTGAGTGTTGAATTGCACTTGGAATACGTAGCACATTTTCGATCGAAAGACTTTCTACTTTCTACAGTTCACAAATATCTAAAGCTCACGCACGCATTTACACAAGTTCAATGCACCATCTCTGGCATTCATTTGTTCTGCCCATGAGTTGTTCGGGTGTTGAAGCAAAAGTTCTGGTTGGTGGTTGAATCACCCCTATGACAAATATCATTGGTCAACCAACTAACCATTTGGTAAGACTGAATACAAGGGAGAACAAACATGTTTAAAACCACCAACCGGAACTACTGTTGCAAAGACTTCCAGCAAGGCACCAACATGAGAAGCTTCATCGTTTGCTTGGGTGCATGTGGTCACTTTGGGGTTGGTTGGGTGGTTGCTTGGTTGGTTGGTCGGTTGGTTGGTTAGGTGTTGATTGTGAGATACTACATGGTCGATGATTGCTACGCTGAGATCAGTGATTTCTTAATAGGGATCGTATTGGTGGAAATTATATGTGAAATCAGATGAATCACTAGTATCCAGCTGTTCAAAAAGCACCATTCGTTTAGCGATAATGAATTGTTTCCATATGTTTCCATCAAAACTATAGAGGGTGTACTAATATCGATCTCCCATTCCAAAGATACAACTGAATGACCAAATGGATCCAAATGGCTCATACTCCGGAACGCACCAAGTGCTGGAGCCTGCATGGACCTGCACCTGCATTAATCAAGGCTTTGGCCTCACTTCCATCGAAGCTGCTATGTGGCTCCATGGCCGCATGGCCAAACATGGCCGAGCGAACCGCGATCGCAGTTTCCAGAACCAGAGATTGGGGCCTGGGCTTCGAGCCGGTACTGTGTCCATGTTGCTGCCAACAGGACCGGCTGGTGAATGGACAGCCGGCAAGTGGATGATTGTTTTATACTTTTTTCATGGGAGTGGCTGCATGTGCGGAATGCGGGGATTCCACTGGATTCTGCAGTCGGTCGGGTCCTGGTGTGATTCCCTGGTCTTGTCATATGATGATACCACGTGGCTTCACCTGGGTTCTGGGGAAGTGTTCTACTTTTATCTTTACTAGTACCTTACTGAATACAACACCAATTATCGAAAAACACTAACAAAGCCATGGAACTGCAACATACTGGAACATGATTAAACCTCAAAGGCGGTTTGGAACCCCTTTTCCACTGACTTCTTTCATAGGAATCTCATCAATGATGTCAATGCCTGTTGAGGATATCTACTGTAGACTTTGACAGTGAATGAAAGCCATTGCATTGAAAGCCAATCCCAATGATACTTATAACATGTACAATGATAATATCAAAGGAAGTTAATCCCCTAACATGAGGGGGCATTGGAAGCCAATCCCTGCCATCCGAGAAACCCATCTCGTGCACCTCTTGCCTCTCCTCCGGTGAACAGTGAAGGCACTGTTGGCGGCTTCGGTTGGGGTTGGGGTTGTTTCAGGCACGAGATATGTTGAAGCTGCGTATAGTTCGTGATGTATTAAACTAGAGTACGATTTGTCATTGTATGAGGTATAGATGTTCATGGAGCATCAACTCTCATACTTCTCCATTCATGTTAATCTCATTTTCCACTGAAAATTATGCTTGTAACGTCTTGTTTCCTGGGAACATCACAGTCACCAAAAACAAACAGGTAGCCAAACAGCCAACCTTATCTGTTATTGTAAAGACTATTAATTTTGAAATTCAAAAGCTAGCCAACCAATTCACTGCCCATTTGCCAGTCCGCACTCTAGCGCTTACCACCAAGCAAGTCCCGAAAGGAATCCAAGCCCCGCATCCTTGACGCCAGCGCTGATACATCTCCTGACCAGCACATTCATCACAGCAAAAAAGCAAACAACAGTAACCCATAAGCTACCCAACAGTAACCCACAAGCAACATAACATAACCATCTAGTTAGAGAAAAACCCATCTAGCATATGCAGAAAATGGAAGGTTCTCCAACTAGATGGTGAACAATGAAATTGTATAGCCTGAAAATGCTAAAAACAAAGTCATTAATGGAAGAAACAAATGATATGGGCTTGGGTCAAAACTAAGCCATCGAAAGTCCTGTATGGACCGCAAGTGAAGCCTGCTTTGCTATGCAATACTTGGCTGGATAACGAGATATGGAGAGCCTGAACCGGAAACATGCAAAGCTGGCCTTTCATACTAATTACGTCGGTCTTGAACAACAGTCACTTGAATGAGCTTTGAATGATGGTCTTCAAGTCAAACCTTCCAAATCTTTACAAAATAATGTATAGACATACATCATCATCCAGCACATCTGTTTTTTGGATGGACTTCTAGCGTATTGCCTGAAAAATGTATTTAGAGCGATGCTACAGTTTTTCAGATTGCACACTGCAGGTCAATAGCAAATAGCGCCAAAATTTGGTGGATGATCCAAGAGACTCAAATCATCAAAGGTTTACATGTCACCTCGTTGTATCTTGGTGTACTGACATAGGATGAACGTCCTGACCAAAGGTTGGTGGTGCGAAAATCCGGCAGCTGCTGCCATCTGTTTCTTGATTATCACAGCAATTTCCTGTTCATGGATACTAATATTCCTCAAAAATCTGTAGAATCTCTGGTAGTTGGGTAGAATCTCTGGAACATATCATATATGTAAATAAAAAATAAATAAAGCAATAAACAAATAAATATATATATATACACATATATACAAATTAATTTTTTTGAGCATGTGTGGGATTTTCAGCACTATCTATTTATCAGAAAATTGGTTGGTGGATGTGGTTCAAGTGCTTGACAAACAGGAATGGCTTCCTCACTCTACAGTTCTAAATTACAAGATTTGTGAGGAGCCCCCAGAGTTACTACCATATAGTTCGTGGGCAACTAGCTGCAAGCTTGCAACTAAGTTGTGACCCTTGGATGGGCGATTTCCAATGGATGGCCACCCTGGCACCAGTGCCACCCTTGCGCCATCGCTCTCCCGGAATCGCTCCCGGTAGTGGTTGTCGATGGGAAAGATGGGCGGTGGTAACTCCAGGCTGGGGCGAGCTCGCACCGAGGCTCCACCTTTCGGCTCCTTTTCATCGCCTCGCGGCAGCACTCTCTTGATAGATTTTTATCAATGTGGTGGTTTTTCAAAATAGGGAATCCCCCAAAATGGTTGGTTTATCAATATCAACAGTTTATAAAAGATCAACAGGTGCTCCCTATCTTTTTAGTCAAGTCAAACGGCTGGTAGCGAAAAAGTCAACCCATGCTGAACCAGCTGGAAAGTGCTGTTGACGCAAACCTGCAACACTTGATGGTTTATCAACGTTTATCCCATCCTTCATAGGGTGTCACCCACCCGTGGTGGTGTGGGAAGTCTAGGGATTGCAACCAAGTTCTCATCCACAGAGAAGGGAGTCATATGGCAGTGGGTCAAAACCCCGTACCCCTGGTTCCGCATCATTAACCATTGGTTTCCCTATGATTGGTTGGTTATTATCCCCTATTGTTGATGGTTAATATTGACCCATAGCCATATCAACCTTCACAGGACAAGATCGGTCCCAGGGAACCCACGGGCACCTTCCACAAAGACCATGATCACAAAGGAGATCAAAATCAAGGCACATCCCAAGTCCTGTGGGCAAGGATGCTGGTTGCTATAGGCAGTAGCACCACTCTATGGTGGAATTTAGTGGAATCACTACCAGTAGCTGAAATAACAACTAATATAGTGGAATCACTACCAGAAGTGGAATCAGCATTTCCACTATAATTTACCGAAATATAGTGGAATCACTACCAGTATCTGTCATTAACAACTGTGACTATCGCATGAATCATAGTGAGTTCATATACCGCAACTGGTGCATATCACAAATAATGGTTGGCTTACCTGCGAGTGAATATTGATCACGGCCTTGTCATTTTCAACTGCGAATCTTCCGGGACGCCGGACTGATTGTTGGTAAGTGAATAGAACCCCTACTCCAGTGAGCTAAATATCCCTCCTCAACAGCGCGTTGGTTTGCTGGGGGGTTGGCGACCATCGCGATCGCCCATTTCCATGTCTTCTCAAATTGTAGCTATTTGAGTGGTACTAAATCATCCACCTATGAAACAATGGAACATAGTGCTAATATCAAACAGGGAAAACCATTAAGGGTTGGGAGGCACCATATTTCGAGCAAAACACTTTAATCACGATGTGTCCCAAACCTCGTGGAGCAAAGCGTTCGCGAGAATTTCAATGAACTGCAGCTGATGAAACCCAGCTTGGGGGTGAGTTCACGCCGTGATGTTGCCACATCATGATCTACAGTAATACCAAGCACCAGTAGAAATGGTCACCCAAACATGAGTGATTTGCCACATGGTCTGGTGTGATTCGACCACCAAGGTGACCCCAGAAATTAGGCAATCAATGGCGATCAAACCCTATTGCCTTTGTTGACAACGGTGGACCAAGCCTTATCATTGACCGGGGCAGCCACATGTGGTGATCATCTTGTGGGGAAACTGGCGCCGCGCCATGGCCATGTGCCATCAACTGCAGCCAAACCTGGCTGCCACCGGTGGTCACTTTAGTGGTGTCAGCCTGTGAAAGCGCCGAGATCCGTTCCGAGCGGCACAAACCAGCAGGTTGCCCCTCAACTTCTCCATGCCGAAGATTTCGAAGCGGCCCACAGCGTAGCCCACCATCAAATTCACAAAGTGATACAGGGAAAACCTCGAGGCAAGGCACCCATGAACTCGCTGTTCTGCATGACTTTTTCATCTTGTTTTTCATCATTCATGGATCCCCAATTTCACCAGATAGAACTGGTCTAAGCAACCCCCAAATATGCCGCCAATTCTTGTTATGACTTTGCTGCTTGAGGTTGGCCAAGAATTCCTTTGCTCAAGCCACTGGGGTACGTCCCCAAGTCCGCTGCAAAGTTGTACCCTCCAGTCAGGTAAGTTGATTTATATTGATATAGCACTGGAACAACTGATAACAATACGCTAGTTATAAGAATCCACCTTCTATCTTATAAATGCACATAAATACACACAAATTGCAAGCACTTGCAACATCTTGTAACCAACCACTTATTGCATAAGTGATATACCCAGATAAGTAATGTATCCAACATCTGAAAAACAATCCGTGCTGCTCAGCAACCCCAGTCCGATGCCCAGAAGTTTCACCAAAGGCAACACTAAATAGTTGGATAATGCCTCGGCTGCTGGTCAGAACTGGATCAACAAGAAGACACAAGTGTGACATTGACACAAGGACATATATGAATGATATTAGGTGTATACACATAACTAGTTATCTATATCACATCCTCATGATTGTTCATGAACATGTCACTGAGTTTCCATCCCCAAAAATGACCAACTGTCAGCCATGTGTGGCGGTACCTCAATGGCTGCATTCATTAGTGTTCCCTGCGAAGAATTGTGGCTTCCGCACTAACACTTGCCATCTTGAGATGTTGGCACCCCCATTTATGGAAACTCAAACTCTCAGTTGTAGAGCCTTTCATTTTCTCGAAACATCACTGTACAGAATCCAAGCCGCCCAGAGTGCACCTCCGAAGACTATGAGAAGGCATTCATTGTCCTTTCAGAGATCCGCACACAAGCAATTAAAAATGCACAGATCAGATCTCGGATCCAATGCTACAGCAGTGCCTTACGTACCCAAATCTGTCACGCCCTATATCAACGAACTAGTCTAGCATTTGGAAGACACAAAACACAGAGCACATAAAAGAAGGAAAGAAAACCAGTGAGCACTTGTCGGGTCCTCAAAGGTACCGCAGCATGCACATCGCATTTTCTCAACTTCAATCAATATATTTATGCAAGCAGCATGCATGTATTATGTATGCATGAGCAGCAAAACCCTTTGGCAACTAGATCATTGCATGTAAAATACGAATGCAAACTAAAGATATGATTCACCAATTCCTGTCATTATGGGCTGGACCACTAACGCTGCCCCATTGCCGTCGAGAATTTATTAAGACCCCTTTCCAAGGGGATACGTCCTTTATCCGAAGATCGGAAGTTCGCATCTCCCAGGAACCTCCATCGTTGTAGAGGTTCCATCTCTATGTTTGTGTACTTTATCAACGCGTCTGAATCGTCACGTCGAAGCGCCGGGCGGAAGTCTATCCACGACTTGGAGCTGTTCAGCACGAATTTATATCGATCTCACAGCAATGGATCTCGACCAAGGCTGGACCCCATGGACAACTGTCACGCAGGCAACTTGTCGAAGTTGTCTGAATCTCAACGAAGACATTTCTCAAACAAAGTTTAGCGATGGCGCACCTTTCGATCAAACATAGCAGCTTTGCCTGAAGAAGTCAGGGGCCGTCGCCATGGAGTCATCAGGTTCCACGAATCCATGCTTCGAGCGTGGCAAATCCCAAAGCTCCACCACCTCCACAGTCAGAAGTGGTTGAAAGTGTCCAAAAGCCGGTGGTTTGTAGTCCTTATAGTCTTATGATGTGTTATGTGAATCTGATAACTTAAGACATCAAGGACCCAGTCTTTGAATTTATTTGATATACGTATATATTATATATTCATAATCATAAATATAGTGTATATATAAATATATATATATATATGAAATAATTAATATCTATCCATGAACAATTACGTATGCATAGTGTATATAAAATTATACATGTACATAAGCAAAACACAAGCATGTCCAACTTGTCAGTTCATACTATCCGCCCTTTCATCTTTTTTATGTCTGCTGCTAATCGCTGCGATTGTGGGCCTCCTTGCGCAAGCACTCCTCGGACATGGAGGCAATGTTCAGTCGCATGGCCAAGATCCTTCCATCTTCAATGTACAGCATCGTCGCTCGATACTTGGAGAATGTGTCCACCATACGCCCCTCTCGAACTTCACGGTGCAAAGCGCTCCCCAAAAGAGTATCATTTCCAGGGAAAAAATTGGACAAACGAGCTGACACCACTGTAACATCATCTGGGACAAATGTGGCAACCTTTTTGAACACATCGAAGCCCTTTGCTGCGAAGATTGACCAAAAACAGTTCAGGTACAGCAAAACACGCCGGCGTTGCTGACCTCCTGGTGACACTGAGCTTTTAAAGTGATCTTCTTTGAGGTCAAACATGGAAGAAATGTTGTAAGTGCGGTTTGCTCCGAAGGCAGCATAGATGACAGCCTCATCCCTGAGATCCTGGTGCTGTACAAATTGGGGTGCACCCAGGTAAGTCCCAAATAACTTTACTGCACAGGCAAACTTGTCTGAGAGTTGGGTACCAGTTTGGGATGCCAATTTCAATGAAAACCATCCCCATGGAGATCAAGATTCTTGAGCCACAATCATACCAATATCTCATACCACCTGTATTCGGTGAGTCAGCCAGGGTAACACCTCTGATCTGCTCTGGTGCTTACCTCAACTGCTGCAATGCCTCACTAGTATTGGTTGGTGATCATCCAAGCATTCGGATCCGTTCACAAACGCACCGTGAGGGAACCAGAGAACTGCTCTGCGGTCCTGAAAGTAGGCCCGTAGCGCTGCCTGATCCTGTTCGGCCATCTCCCAGCAAATCCTTGGGCACCACTTCATTGACAACTGGTTGAACCAGATCTGTTCCAAGGCATTTCCTCGGAGCGCTTTTGGAGATGGAAAACGATAGATGCAGTCTGCATCTGGCACACCTTCCCAGGTCATCTTTGAAACCAAACTGGAGATTTTGGATTCCGCAGATTCTTCCTGCTCAGGAGACCCTCCCTCTCCATGCAGCGGGTGGGCGGTACGCCGACCCGCGATCCAAGCCCAGAAAAGGGCAGCGATGATCGGAGGCAGGGCAATGGCATGCCAGCATTTCAGGCCCATCTGCTGCTTGTGATGTGACCCTACCCTTGCTGCGGGGTTCGCCAACTGGAACTCCACTTGGTCATACTGGCCTTCATTCACCTACATTCGTAAAGACACATGTAGATATGTCGACTGCCTGTTTGTCAAACTACGTTGCCAAATGCATGGAGTAGTAGGGTGTTTGGGTCCATGACAACCAAGCGGTTCATCAAGCACCTGTGACACGCATCAGGACGTGGCCATCAAGTTGTGACATGTAGCTGTCCATTCACGAATTGACATGTGTGGTAGTCGCTTGTAGCAAGAAACCAGTGGACTACTTTGCCTTGAATTGGGCCTGAGACACCCGGCTGTCAGTTGGCCTAAATGGCAAGAAATTCCAAAATGCTCTATATAGATCCCGTTACTCACTGAAAGTCACTAAACATTTTACTTACACACCTGCCATGGTCGATCCAAATGACAAAACTACTCTCCACAGAGAGCTGAGGTGCTCGATAATCCTTATCCTATCGGGCATTGTTTGTCCATTACTTGTTTCTAAATGGCACCAACTTCCCAAATGCAAGACCTTCACTGACTGATACTGGATGATACCTACTTACCCTTAATTAGTATTTTTTTCAGCTGACCCTTCTCTGTTGCAAAATCATCTGGCGTTCTTCATGAACAAAAGCAATCAAACTTTGTTCTAAATCCCAGAGCTGATCCACTTGGCAGTCGGATAAATCCACCAAGAATCCAAATTCATTTAGCAAAGCACAAATCAATCAAATTCAAATGCCTTACTCCAAATGAAGTCAACGGAATGGGGACTCCCTTTATTCATCAAAGGATCATATCACTTTTCAGAAATGCGGGCGCCAACTGTTCTTCCGTGGATCTTGGCAAAATCACGGCAGGATCTGCGAACTCGCGACACCATGGGCCTATGAAGAAGTGCGACTTGATTTTGGTTCATCCATGTTCAGCCGAAGGACCTTACTACCTTAGTGATGTACGACCTGGCTGTGGGTCAGTTCACCCTTAGTCCCCCTTGTTCCCCTATCAACCAGGCTGTTTTCCCTTGAAAATAGTAGGTTAACTGCTTGACCCATAGCCACCTTACCCTAAGGCATTCTAACTAGGACATGGCTGAGCCACTTGGCGTGTCCTCGATGTCACAACCAACCAGCACCCATTGGGAAACCCTCCCCAGGTGACCATGGAACCACGTGACACTGCCAGGGCCGAGCCCCGCCCGCTGCAGGCGCTGGAGCGAGCCCCGTCCTTCATTCCAAAGTCACCGAAGATGATGGAGGATAGAAATCCCACCATCAGAATCCCAGCGCACATAAACCATTGGAAAGTGATGCCATCGTAGATCTCGTACTTCTTCACCTAGGGACAACAGGGATTTCCAGGACCACTTCTCCCCACAAAAAAAGGCATCAAAATCAATCCCAGTCCTTCTAACCGCCAGTCCCTACTTGTATCACGGCAAACGATTCAAACCTTTCAGGATCCAGTTTATCACCAGAACTCTCTCAGTTTATCACTTTCCATGGAAAATCCCATCGCTCTGAACATGTATGTGGACCATGTCCATCACTGCCGTTCTCGTTTCACGACTTCGTGGGGGGGAACCCACCGGGAATCACCGTGACCGCCGTTGCGGCAACCAGGCGCCGGTGCGTATTGCACCCCGAAGGCGATGGCAGCAAGAGCGGCACAGAAGAGACCCAGCGGCGTGTCGTCCATGGCAAGCGCAACAGCGCCAAAAATTCGGGTGGTCGTGGTTGAACCATGGTTAATAGTGGTTAATAGTGGTTGAACCATGGTTAATAGTGGTTAATAGCACTATTTAGTGGTTAACCATGGTTAACAGTGATTAATAGTGGTTAAAGTAGTGGTTAATAGTCGTTGAACTACCCATGGTTAACCACAAATCATGGTGGTTGAACTACCCATGGTTAAGTAGTGGTTAGTGGTTAAATCATCATGCTTTCATAGTGGTTAATTAACAATGATCATTGCTGGTTGGTGCTTGAACTACCCCGGCATGAAGAATATGCTGCTTGTCAACCAACCATCGGTTGATAGGGAAAATAATTGTGCTTCCACCGAATTGTTCATGTCTTCGTTTGATGTGCCTTTGGGCTGCTTTTGACCAATGCTTGTCTAAAATTGCTTGTATGGTCACCAAATTGACAATCGTTGAAAAAGGGTGCCATGACATGTCAATCAAGCCATTGATACTGTCTTGGGGCGTTCTGGCATGTCGCAACCACAAATACTTTGTGATGTCAGGTGGCAAGTAACTTAAAACCTCTTGTCAAAAGGAGAAATGACACAACTGTTACCAAGGTATAAGGGTGCAATGCCGAAAATGAAGCATTCATTTTCAATGTTTTTTCAATGATAGTCTAACCACGCCGACTTGGTCGGCAAGATGCTCTTGTGAGGCTATAACCCGGGTCCCAGTCCCTCATGATTCTTTTTGGGGATGATCTTGGCATTATCTATATGCATGTAATTGACCCAATGGTATACATATACACTGGGTACATGGCATAGAGTGTGGATCACAATTCATCAAGCGCTCGCTTCTGCCTGGTCTTAGTTCCATCTCCTTCAGTGGGGCCTAGCCCAGCAGCTTGAGCAACAAACAGCGCAATAATGTGATTCATAGCTGGTTGGCAGCGGTCAACGAAACCCTACGTCAAACCTGTTTTGGTGTTGTTACAAAGTGATTTCCAAGACTTGGCAACGACCTCAGCAAATATCCCACTCTTCACGCCTTCCGTTCTGGAGCGCCCGGGGGTTCTGTGTCCTTCCAAGACTCGCAAGGCCCAAAGGCCCTCCCGCTGCCGTGCTTGGAAAGCGGCAAGTGAAGGGCACAAACTGAGCCTGGCCAACACACACAGTGCAAGTGGATGCCCATGGGGTGGGACCGATGCTGCACCCTCAAATCTTGTTAAGCTATCAGCTTCAACTCGCTGCGCAATGCTTGGGGAGTAACATCACAGTGGCCTACCCCACGAGTCCTTTCCCGCACACGAATTCTGAAGTCCACCAACTAGTTGTTTAACTATTACCGAAATGGTTGGTTGTTATCCGGCTCATTGGTTCAACAAGTCCTGTAATGGTAGTCCTGGTACAGGAAAGTATTGATCCTTGCTCGGCTTATTGCCTGATTATCCTCTCTGGTTGATGGTTTCAACCCGTATTGAAAATATGCTTGTCAACAAACTATTTGTCAAGAATTACGTTTCGGAAAATGAGCCAAATGTCCATCAAACAACCAGCCAGATCATATTGCATCCTTATAGTATTAATCCTTGGTAGTTATCAATGATTATTGATGATATCAATAACCACTATGAAACACTGATTTCCATCATTTTACCCAACCATCTTCACCAGTCAAACCGCTCTCAACATCCATCCACGCCTGGGCTTGGCCAAGAAATCCAGATCCAACAGCGCCAACAAACCTGGAGACGTGGCCCGCCGGAAGCACAAGCCATACAAGGGACGGCTCCCCAAATAGCCAAGTTATGGTAGATATACTTGTGGTAGATATGCATATTAAATAGGCCAACTACTAGTTATGGTAGATATACTTATATTAGCTATATAGTTTTACAATAACTTGGTTGATTAGCCATTTGACGAAAAAACACTATTGTACCCAGTCATTGTACATAAATACTCATTTGACTATATTAGCTATTTGACTATAGATATATCTACCTACAGTATAGCACTTACCCTACATATGTATGTAGTCCCCCGACTGCGGACTCAGTCCCAGATGGGTCCCGTTCCGGTGACTTGGTGACCCTTCCCATCTACTGCAAGTTTTTCAGGCTCTGGTGATGGTTTTTCAATCGTATGCTTTGCACTCGCCGAATCGGCTCTTCAAAGATTCGAACTCATCGAAATTTGCTATCGATCTTGTTCTGATCGCCTCAGAAATGGCTATTCAAACCCTGGTGAACACCACCCTACACATGACCAATCTAGTCTTTCTTACGATGTTCACCTGACCCTTTTTAGTTGCTATATATTGAACAACAACAACAACATACCAACCCTAGAGTGCCCTGCTGTGGGCGAGTCGCAACGCGTTCCTGGCTTCAAGTTCCAGAGACGCGTTCGTTCGGTCCGCAATAAACGGTGGTAACCTCTAACCAAATGGTCGAAACTGTTCATGGACAAAACCATGGCTTTTCACAATCCATGTCTCCAGAACGCAAGCAGCTACCAAGTGCCTTAACTTAAAACAATCAACACTTTTCCTGGAAAGGCCATTATAAGCCATTATCATGGCCTTTGCTATTCAATATTATCCAGACAGAATAGTTCAAATATATGAACTGATTATCATTGTCGTTGTTGTAGCTATTGGATGCGCAGTAAAACTGTCTGATCGCCTATGGATGCCATAGCCAAGCAGCAGCTGGCGCCCATGTGACGCCATGCACTTGGTCCAAAGGGATAAGGACTGTGATGACCTGCGCAGCCAATTGCAAGACTTTGTACGTGACTGGCTCGTTACATCTCATTACTACCATTTGGTTCGGGCCCTCCTGGTAGCTCCAACTGGCTTCCCAACTGAACGGCCATAGGATGCTATAAGGGGACCCCTGGCTCCTGGCCTTGCTCCCTCCCCACCACTAGCCAAATGTCTGGTCAATTGTGCAATTGTCACCGGCTGATTCCTCAGTGGTCAGTGAATGATGGATTACAGGTTAATTACTATATACCTGGTTAATGGTAGGATTGATGATTGCGAACTGGTTATAAGGCTAATGGTCAATACAGGGTGGGCTACTGGTCAATTAATGATTTGATTTATTGTATAATGGTTAATTATTTATGTTTTTTTGAAAACTATCTAGTGAATGGATGCGGTGAGTGATGTCTATAGTTATTAATGACTATACCAAGTCCGCGCTCTGCGCGCTTGTCCCAGGGATGCTGAAATGACATCGCAATAAATAAAAAATCCGTTGCAGTTCTGCTATGATTCTTGGTTGCAATTAAAAGAACCAAAGCTTTGAGTCTTCATATTCGGCTTAAGAGGCTCAGGATTTTGCGTCACATAAAATTGGACGAAACAAACGATGAGGCAAGTCAACACAACTTTTTCATATCAACATATTTTTGGTCCGAAGTCTGTTTTGATATGTTCATATATGTTCTATTCTGAAATTATATGCTTCAGATCCGATCGGACAACGCACATGAATTACTCTTTAGTTCTCCTCCTGTTTCCGCTGTGTTTTTTGGTCACAGCCCAACATCTAAATCAAAAATCAGAACCAAACAAGTCCACCTGGAACTAGTTTTCGCTCCATGTCTCTTCTGGCCTACTTCTCTTTCCTTCAACTATGAAGCTCTTGGCTATTACTCTGGTGCCTCGAATGTAGTGGCACTCCACTGTGAAGCACAGCGGATTGCCCGTCCTCAGCATGACAGCTCAGTCAGCGGCTCAGGAGTGATAGGGAAAAGTAGGTACCATTGTTCTAGGTCAGCCATGTATCCCAAGGCAAATTAGGATACTTGGGTGAAAGCATAGTGGATTGATTCTGCAGAGCCATAATCAGCGAGTCATTCTCCGCCTCAGAGATGGTTTGATATCGCTGATATCACTTCACACTCTTAGCTGAAACAGCTAAGCCAATGCGTTGAGATAGATGTCATCCCTATGATTCCCAGAAGGCTTTCCGCATCGCACCACCCAGTCAGCGATGGTCTCGCCATGGCCAGTTGACGGTCAAGTTATGGTCAAAGGCATAAGGAAACCATAAGAAACCATGAGAAACCATGGGAAACCATCCAAACATGCCCACTTGCCCCAGCCTGAAGAGGTGTACTTGATGGTGACATGGGGATGTCAAACCCTCCAATCTTAAGCGCTTGATCGGCATTTTCTGACACAGATATCTGATCTGCAGTCTGTAGAGCTCGATCTTCTGTTCTTAGCAAGTACTTTGCCCCATCTTCGACGGGACCTGTCTAGAAAGCCGGCTCTACGTACCGAAACGGCGAAAATGGAAGGGTAACGCTCAAAATACCACAGTAAGAATCAGAGCGCACCCGACAAAATTATATAGGCACAGGTCACAGGATATCAAGCCGAACTGGACTTTGGGGACTTCTTTGTCATCAAAACAGCTTTGAAACCCGGTCACTTCTAGGCTTTTTTCTGAACTTTGCGTGGGTTTGCGCAGTATCTTCAGTATATGTTTCACAAAAAGTCCATTCATAAATTCAAACCTGCAAACACGAAAATGGTTGGCTCTGAAAGGTAGCAAGCAAGATTAAGCTGCATTCAAAAAGAGTCAAGAATATTGACTCAGAGATGCTCCCTTCAAAATCTGCCCAAACTGGCAGAATCTGAATATCTTGCTGGAACCTGGACGTGATGGATGCTCCAACACCTCGTCAGTTCGGCAGAGCACTGCAGGTCACAACGTCTTTAGTCTCACCCAAGACTTTGCATTTCTGCACGAGCACTCCTCACTAGAGTCTTGAGCTCTGACTTCAAAGTTGCATCCACTTGCTGACAATACTGAAAGAGGTCAAGCAAGAGGCCAATGCTAAACCTCTTGAGCCGCTGTGACAGCAACAGCATGGATGGACCATTCTGTGTGGCGGGATTCCCTCCAAGACGCGTGATTCGACGCTGGATCGTAGCAAGCAGCAGCCTCATGACATCTTGTTGTTGACCCCAAAGCTGGGAGCACTTCGCTCTCAGAGAGGAAAGCATCACGCACAAAGCTTCCGCCTCCCCCAGAAAGGCCAACAGTTGTCGGTCAGGTTTGTTCAGCTTCACTTTGCTCACGCTGTGTTCCAGGTGGCAAAAGTTGCAGAGAAAACCTGCAGTGCACTTGGAGTAGAAGGCCCGGATACATGGAGCTGCACAAAACTCAGGATGTCCATAACTCCCTCGGGAGACTGAGACTTCCTTGGTTCAAAGTTTCAATGGTCGTCTTTCCCCTGATCCCCATCATGACGACCCAAGGCTGTCAAATCACTGGTGACAATTGTGACGATTTCATGGTATTTGATCATTGCCTCCAGTGTTTCCAACATTCTCATCTAAAGATTTCCGCCCAAAGTGTGCCAATGATGTTTCGTATCATCATGCAAAATTGTATTGGCCACAAGGTCGCCGAGCCACCACGCGCCAAGCAAATGTATCAGCAGCATTGTGCAAGAGCTTGTCGGTGGCTCCTTGCAATTGTTCCTGAGAACCGGTTGGGCAACCCTGAACGAAACTGCAAACAATGAAACCGGTTTCATCAATACGATTGCGGCAAAGCACACTGGGACAGTTGGCAATTGCAGAAAGAAGTGGTAGAAAAAACACGTCCACCATCTTCCATCTTGATGGAAGTGGAAAGCTGAGCGGATGAAACCAAACAAAATTACTCCTGATCGGGGGGCTGGTGTATCAAACATATGTCAAACCTGGCAGGGAAACTAAAAAAACACTGAGACACTAAATCTCCAAGTACATAGATAACGTGGGTCCCTGAGGACACTATGCAAATGCAAATTACTATTCTTGTTTCAACATATTGTGCAATGGCTGAGTATGGTGTATCACAGTATAATTACATAGATTACAGTACACATCACGATACATTCTCTGAAACCGCTCATGTTGCATCACATGAAACTATCTTAATTTATGTAGTGTATAAATGTTTATAATAATTCATAAATAGTTTATGAATACATTGTTATAGTTATAATGTACACCATGCACGTATGCATATTATATGTTGTATATGTATGTGCAGCAGATCATATCCTAAACATCACAAGGTGAACATATCATGAGCTGTTCCTCTTACATAATGATGTAACATCTACAGCATTCATCGTTATTCGCCGCTTCGAATCTTGATGAAAATTAAAAACATCATCTTCTGTACAATTCAACGACTAACTTCCATGAAGTATCATTAAGTATGATTTAGTGGTTCAACGTAGATATCTCCCAGTATCACCACCGTTCATTAACCATGACTAACTGCACTAACCATTACAAACCCTTCACATCAAGCATTCTGACCCATCACTATCATGCACCATCATCCACCATCATCCACCATCACCCACCATCACCCACCATCCACCATTATCCACTATCATCAGTATCATCCGCCATCATTCACCATCACCACCATCACCCACCATCAACCATTTTCCAGTGGTCCATGCACCATCGATACCACCTCCATCACCAAGCTACTGCAGGTCCCTCAGCAGCGCAGGAGCTCGGAAAGGAGTGTCGACGCCTCGTTTCTGTTGGGTCGACCACTTCGAGGAAAGTGCCACGGCACCTGGCTACGGCCCAGCGGCGTCAAGGGCTGTGGTCGCCAATCCCATGAACGAATCTTGCTTGGGAACTACTACCACTCTACTACCCATTTGTTGGCAAATACTGATCCAAAGCCAGATGTCCAATGTGAAAAGCTTGAAATCCGAGACTTGAGATTTCCAACATCCCATCCTAGAAATCTCGCTTGACCTGCCAAAGCTTGCCCCTCATCAACCCAGGCACCTTAATGACATTCCACGGCTTGCTCCGCCGGGGCCGAACCGGGCCCAACAACCAGCTGCGCTACGGCTATAGAGCCAAATGGCAGGACGGATGAAACAAAGTTGGGACTTGCTATGCCGCATATGCCTGGCTATCAGCTGATTTCATGGGTGGAAGATCAGCGAATTTCGTGGAAGATGGACTGGATGATCCAACCAGCGTGTTAGATTGAGGGAACATGTGATGGGGGCCCAGCATTTGATCCTTTGGCAAACATCCAAATGGTTGTTCAACTGCGCGGTCTTCACATTAGGTTCCCAGCACGGGCCATGTAAGACACCCCACATGGGCAAAGACAGTAGTGGTCATAAACATTCATAAACACTGGAAATCTGAAAAATCTTAATGGTCTTAATGCATCCCCTATTCTCAGACAATCAACAGTCACCATGCGGACCATCGGAGCATACAGTGCAGCCCAGACCCTGTAGATTCTTGGCTTCCTTACTTTAAAGGCCCTATTTTGGAATGGTGACTATGGGATACTGGGAGATGTTCTGGACAACGAAATCACAATCCGCTGTCATTCACCATCAATGTCCCATGTCGCATATTTAGTATTGTAGGCTATCATCCCTATTAACACCCGACCACCTATTACGTGCATAAGTGCAGGTGATCCGGAACCCCGATTGAGTAATTTCGTTCACAAGCCACCAGCAAGCGACCCTTTGTGATCAGTTTCTGAATTGAACAGCCCACAACAGCATAAAACACCTTCCTCCAACCAACCCAGCAACCCACCCCAGCAACCCAACCAACCATAACCAACCCATGGCCACCTCTTGATCCCCGTTGGACCGAGCTGCGCTTTGGCCATGAAGGACTTGCCCGTGCCTCGTTTCGATTCACTGAAGTCGCTCTGGGCGTATTCGAAAATGCCGCACTGCCTACGGGGACAGCCGCCCCGGTAGGGCTGTGATGGTGGGGTAGCTGGATATCTCTCCAAATTGGAGGACATAGCAGGTATAGCTGAGGGGATAGCATACTTTTAAGAGAATGGTCGCTTCTTAAAGGCTATGCTTTTAATAGTCGTGGACGCCCAGGGTATAGATGGATATATTAGAACACACGTTGGGTATAGCTGGATGTTTCTACACATCTTGACCTGGCCAAGGAACATTGCAAACAGCAGCGGCGTGTTTCCCTGACTTGGCAACTGAGTTGGAAGTTGTATGAGGTACTCACAATTCATCGCCTGTGTGGCTAGGAAGGCTTCACAGAAACATGCTTTGGATGACTGCCCCCTCACATCTTTGTGTCACATTCTTCTGTCAGTGGCCTGCTTTTGTGAATTTCCAGCATCTCCAACTCCAACTATTGTTTGAGGCACCCATTTACTCATACTTGGTGGATAGCGCAGATATTTCGGGTAGGATTGGAAGCTTGTATCCCCTGGTGAACATCACATATTCAATGTTGTTTGCCGGTAACTGTAGCCGTATACTTGAAAAATGATTCCAAGATATTCCAAGTGCACTTTGATGAACTTTGCAACTATGTGAATCCTTGGCATAGCAAACAATCCATACAACAAAACAACTTGATCTAAGGATGCTGATGAATCCGACATTACCCACGAATGATGAACGAAGGTGAACCACTCCAGAGCAGTAAGAGCTTAGCAACCATTAATTCACCAGCAACGAGCTTCTCAAACCTCGAAAGCAATCATTATCTCCATTCTTAAACCAATATAAAACTGCTATGAATCATATTCTTCATTACAAGCCAAATTAACCATTCCGAGGTCTCAATAGTTGCTGATAAGAACAATTCATCAACATGGTTCATCAATGATGAGTCAACTTACTCAAATTCCTCAGAAACCCAGCCGCGCCTGCCCAAAGCCCAGCCAAAGAGCCGCGATTCGGAGCTGCCACTGTCGCCCAAGAGGAAGCCGCCCCGGCGATTGCTATGCGCATGGAGATCCAAATACAAACGAATGCCACCCTGCAGGGCTTGGCACGGCTGGGTGTTTCGACAGCTTGAAAAGACACCCCGCTGCCTTGTCCATGAGCTGGCCTATAAAGAGATTACACCAGTTGAAAATATATGCTTTGATTTTGATTTGTTTGATTGAAATGCTTTTCAATCACTTAAGTGACTTGGTTGTGCAATTGTGGGGTTCAGAAATCAAAGTCATTGTACCCAACAGTGCCCCAAAACGAACAGTTTCCAGTTGGAACACATTTGATGGTGTTGCGGTATGAAACATACAAATTCCTGCAAGAGCTAGCACTTCATAATGATATACATGGTGTGTGATGCCAAATGATCCTTAGAGTTTGCAGGCTTTGAGCCACTGACAGCCTGTTGACGAGACATAATTAAGGATCGGCTACTGACATCTACTGACTAGATATGAGACGCGCTTTCAATTATATGCCTAAAGTGTATTCACGGCGGTTTTATTTCGTCCCCTATCGTTTTCCAAGTTTCAGCTTTTGAAGGTATCGGTTTAAGTACGTCCCATATCACTTTTGGAGCCAAACTTTAAAAGAAAGACCTCATGAAACACCCCGCATTATAACGTAATTGTTCATCATGTAAAGCCTAATTATCTCATATAGGGCTGCATGTCAAAACTGCTCCTGGTGAACATCCACCAAATGAAGAGAATAGTCTTTCTTGGCATGTTCCCCGATGTGATATGGCGCACATGTGCTTTATGAACCGCAACGATTTTTGCAAATCCTAATTCCCGGTCAATGCAAGTCCATTCCTTGCAGCATAGGAGTCCCTATGACAGTTCAGCTCCAAATGTAGGCCATCAAATTCTGTACAGAAGTGATCAAAACACCCAACAACAACAACAACAACAACAACAACAACAACAACAACAACAACAACAACAAGAAGCCAACTCTCAAGTCGGCCTAACTGCGGCTTCCAGTCGATGGAAACCTGTAAACCAAACATGCTTGGTCTTGATCCACATCTTTGAATTGTCTAGCTGCACCGCCAGCTGTACTTCGATGGTGCGGTGGCCCCTGCCCGACCCCCACATTCCCAAGGTTCCTGATGCTGGTGGGCATTTAAGCAGGCAGCTTCCGCCGCGAAAATTGCTGGATGATGCTCCAGTGTGGCCTCACAGCAGGTCCCGCAGGCCGTAGAACTGCAACCAATCTCTATTGGTGGATTCATCATCGCCACAGCTGGGTGTTTAGTGCCAGGGAATTACTATGACTTCATTCTAATCATTTCCTAATTACTATGGTAGCCACTATTAGTTTTCAGGTTCCCCATTCTAATCAGTTCTAATCTTCTTCCTGTTGGGCAACCTGACAACTCCTGGTGGCACTCCTGGTGGCACTCCTAGCAGCTGAAGAGCCGCTCCAGGGATGCAGTTTCCCCCGCTCCAGCGGCTCGGCCTTGCCATAGACGCGGTTCAAGTTCTCCCCGCGGAGATCCAGCCGGTGATGACCCAAGGCCACTCCTGCGCACCGAAGTTGTGAGGCAATGAATGGCTCCCCTGGTTGGATCTGCTGGTTTGAAGCCTCACAAAATCCACAAAAAAGTCTGATAAATACTAGTGTAGAGATCAAAGTGTCTATTTGATCTACTCTTATTTAGAGTCTGATAAACTCTACCTTCAATTTTACTCAGTGTGATGCCAGTTCTATGTCTGCTTATCAATTTGAACTTGCCACTTTGTTTGATCCACTCTGGGACCGACCAGCACAACTCATTGAGGTGCTGGCAATTCTGATCCAAGGTCTAGTGCAGTGCAAGGTACCGCTGGGTGCTTGCCCACGGCCCCAAAAAGTCCTGCTACTTGAACCATTCATTCTCAAGCACCCAAAATGACTTCTTGATCATACTATGGTCTGGCACGGTCTGGTCATCTTGAGCAAACGGTTCTTTGTGATTCATCTTGAACAAATTGTGGATAGCCCATGTTTGATGGGTTTCCTCGTTTGCTAAAATAACCAACTGCGACCAAGCCGGCAGATTCAGGGTTGAATTCTGCGATCTCTTCCCTGATCTTCCATGACCCAACAGCACAAGGAGCCAACAGACCGCTCAGTTGCAATCTTCTTGATGCTTGGTTTATTGGTCATAAGAATTCCAGCGGTGTGGTGTAGTTTGACGTCGGATACGGATATCGTACATTCGGAGCTGCGCCCATCAAAGCAAACTACACCAAGCTACAAACCTAATTGATACACCCAGTTATCGTCCATCAACCTCCGGGGTACGCAAAGTGCTCCCTGAAGCGGCGCACCGTCAGGATTCAGCACAGGCAGCACCAGAAAAACGTAGCGCCGCAGCAACTCTTTGGCCGCGGTGCAGTCGGATGCCAGAAATTCCAAGAGGCCTCTGGGGGAATCGGTGACACCGGCAGCGCACTGTAGCAATGGATGTCGTTATACGGCTGAGAGTACGGATCTATCTACTTGGCACGCATCACTTGGATATCCTGGATATCTGTGATGACAACACTGAACCAGGAACCTGCAGCAGTCATCTGTTTGTTGTATTGGTAACAATGCTACAGCGAGTATAGTTGGCATTAGCAGAATCTCAGGAAACTCACACATGGTCATAACCCAAAACCGATGGCTTCTCTTCTACCCGGGGACTTGCCAGATCGAACAAAGACCCCGAGGTATGCGAACTTGCAAAGGGCCATCCCGGATGCTGAGCCCCTCATGTGGTCATCGGCAGTTTCCCAACGACTCGTCGTTCTTTGAGTTCGGACTGAAACTGAAACTGATGAAGTGTCCGAAAGGATGGGCAACCCCCCCAGGTTGGTGGGTTTCTCTGTTCTGAGGGATGGACTTGGGATGGTGAAGCCATGAAAACATGGCCTTTTCAGTGTACCCTGAGGCATCCCAACCGAGGCCTTCCAGCATGTAGCTGGCAGGCGTTTCACCCGGGTGGACCCGTGCACTGATGAAAACCGCCCGGCGGCCCGGAAAGCGCCAAGGTCGGTCCTGGCAGGTGAACCAGTGATCCAGTTGCTCACCCACGATCAGAAGGTTATGGATCTTCCATTCATCCCCATCATGATCAAGCAAGATGTTGGCAGACTGCTAGACTGGCGATGCATATCACTGGTTATCTTCATGGAACGGCGCAAAAAGATTCTCAATTGATTTGGTTCCAAGCTGAAAATGATTAGCTTGACAGTCACCGCCATGGTGGGGGTAATTGATTCCCAACATTCACTGCCATGGTTCACTGGATGATGTCATCCCCTCACCTGTAGCCGTTGATGACAACGCGAGTTGGATCATACAAGGAGGTGCTACCCAAACAACCCCAACCTGAGGAAGTCTTGCTAAAACTTACTAGATAATTCTCCCCTGCTGAAGAGAACCTCGCCTCACTTCTGGTTGTGGCACATATTCACCATGCGAATCATGATGATGTGACCATCCCTGGTAGCTGAATGTCCAGAAAGGAACACTTTCCCAGTTTCCGGCTACATCATTCCACCACACCTGAGATGTTTTCGTTGTTGGTCACTATGGCACTATGAAACCATTATCAAGTTTATCAACCTGGGCCAACTTTTAAGCCACCTATATATGATATAATATATGGCAGTGGTCAAAACCCTGTACCCCTGGTTCCCCTATCATTAACCATTGTTTTCCCTAGTATTGTGAGTGACTATCACCCACTAGTTGCTGGGTTAACTGCTTGACCCATAGCCATATATAGCTGGTATATCCCCGAAGATTGTCAGTTATCATCCCCTATTGTTAGCCACTAACCAGCTATTTTTGTTGGTTCATATTGACCCACAGCCATATATAGCTGGTATATCCCTTATAATTGTTAGTTTTCATTCCCTATTGTTAGCCATTAACCAGCTATTTTTGTTGGTTATTATTGACCCATAGCCATATATAGCTGGTGTATCCCCAATAATTGTTACTTATCATCCCCTATTATTAGCCATTAACCAGCTATTTTTGTTGGTTAACTGCTTGACCCATAGCCATATGGGTGTTTCTCAAAATAGGAGAACCCCCCCAAATCATCCATTAATAATCATCTCTAGCAATAAACCAACCATTTTGGGGGTACCCCTATTTGGTGGTTTCTCAAAATAGGGGTACCCCATAAATAGCTGGTCTATTACTATAAATGACTACTGATGGATGATTTAGGGGTACCCCCAGCTATTGAGAAACCACCATATGGCTGTGGGTCAAAACCCCGTACCCCTGGTTCCCCTATCATTAACCATTGATTTCCCTATTATTGTTGTTCATTATCCCCCATTATTGGTTGATTAATACTGACCCATGGCCATATACCAGTCTCAGCCCCCAGAAAGATCCCTGGTTCCCCACCTCTTCATGCTGGCTCCCTAGCTCTGGCAGCAATGGCAGGCGCTGCGCTGACCGGTTGGAGCGCCGGGTGATGCTCAATAGCTCGATCGGATGACCTGCACCACCAACTTGGAGCGTGTAGAGCTGGGTTTGACCAACAGAATGACGAAGAAATAAGCAGCAATGACTATCAATTAGTTGGATGCATCCATAAATATCAATTAGTTGGATGTGACCAGCAATGACCTGAGAAATAAAAAACAATGAGCAAATAGACATAGCCAACAAATAACCAGTGATAACCAGGGAGTGTTGTATTTCCATTGATGTCCTCAAAACGGGAAGTGCCACAGGATGCTTGTCCAACACTTCAAGCTCCAATCCCTTGCAAAACTGCGTGGTGATCACAGCATTTTCCCACCCATTGGTTAAAACTGTCCGTTTAATCTGGGTCCACAACCATCTAGCAATAAGCAATCAACCAATATTTTCCACGATGGCCACTAGTGATTGTTCTCGCCGGTATTAGCTTCTTGCTGATACTAATTGTAATTGCCATGGTCTGTAATTCTATTCCATAATATACTTTAGCCACTATGACTTTGCTACATATAGCCACTATGTGGATATTTATATGGCCACTATGACTCACTATGACTCACTATGACTCACTATCACTAGGACTATTCTACAGCCACTATGTAAATACCAATGTTTTCCTTCCACAACTCATTTGGTTGCACACCCCTCACCATCCAGTTGGCTGGTCCAAGGTGGCCTGAGGTAAGTCATAGACCTGTCCAACCAATGAGTTCGTTGGGGAAAAAATCAACCTTTAGTATATCCAGCATCAGAACTTAGTGTTTTTTGGACCCATGAGAATTCTGGCAGGTTGGATCTCATTTTCGAAGTCTGCCTGGTGGTATTTTTCAGGAGATCCAACCAACAGTGACCAGGAGAATCACCGGCATCGCCGGCATCGCCTCCCAAGGATTTGGTGAGTTCTTCACGATTCACCTGAGCTCGCCAAGGCCCCGAGCTCGCCAAGGCAACAAGCTGGGTGGGCGGCTAGTGCATTTTTCACATCAGATTGTTACAGATTGGTACCATAGATATCCGTAATTAGTAAAGATCGACAACCATCAATTAATGGGTTACTTATAGATACTTATTCATTGTTACATATTGGTACCATAGATTATAGATGTTGGGTTTCTTAAAGTCGCTGGGAAATAAACATCAACAACTATCAATTAGTGGGATATAACCATCAAATCATTGAGAAATCACACGATATCACCAACAAAAACCATAAATGGTGGCTTCTTAGGCCATAGGGGTACCCCAAAGTGATGGTTGGTTTATCACTTTAGATGGTTGATCTTGGATAATTTGGAGGGTCCCCTCCCATTACCATGCTGTTTTAGGAGCTTCTGTTCGATATGGACCCCCCTTTCATGGTGAAGAAGCAAAAAAAAACATAACAGCCGAATGACTGGCGAAATTGTGAGACAATCTAACACAAAATGGTCAAAAGGCTGGTGAATAGTTCTGATTCATGATTCTAATGCGGAAGTCACCACAATATCAATTCAAGTCACTGGTATCCCAGTATCATCGATCACCAATTAATGACCCGGATAGTATCCACGTGTGGGAGTCAGAAACTTCAACTTCCAGTGGGTGAAGCATTGGGATGCCATGGCTTGAGCGAAACGACCGGACAGTGCCCCATGATGTACATCCTACCCATGGCTCTTGGCTCATATTGACCCCACTACTCCATCATTGTACCGTTCATCACTACCAATCCTATGATAAATCATGAACTAACCATTCACCAATCCCAATCAAATACTATTAAACATGAATCAACCATTGACCAAAATCAAAATATCCAAAGTCTTGCTGAAGCAAAGCTCCGCTTGCATAGTTTCCGTTGTGGATCAAGCGCGGGATGAGGCTTTCCAGGTGGTTGTACACACGGCCTGGCGAACGAAGTGAACAAGCCCAAATTGGAAAGTGTCGGTGTACCAACCTGGGATGTTTCTCTGGCTGATGTACTCATGGTGTACCCCAACGGTTGGTTCTCCCCTGCGGAAAAAAAACACAAACCTTTGGGGATGTTTCAACTTGGATGCTTGGAATGCTGGGTTTTGTAACCATGCGACAATGGATACATACCAATGAGAATGGTGAACTATTGTTGGTACTGAATCAACAATAATTAATTAACCAACATGAACAGTATACATTCATATCCGCATGAACAGGCATCATCAGCAATCAACTCGGTATCTCTAGAAATGGTTCAACCATGCTTAATCCCCAACAGTGTTGTTTGTTCAATTGGTGAAAGTACTCAGACAACCTCAATGGAGCGCTTCGTTTCTCTTGTGGGTTGGAAGCAGGTCCGAACCAATCACAATGAGCGTCTCAGAAACAACCCACAATTTCACAGGAACAAGTGAACTAAAAACATCAGTTCATATATACCAGTAGTTAGATGAACTTGCCATAGAATGTGCCAAATGATGTGTGCAATGGCGCTATGTCAACCAAAAAAAGTACTGTGTGGCTCATCAGTTCGATTCCATGCATTCCGACAGCGCAAGCCGCTACAAACACAAGTTAACCTGTAGAGCAACGACCTGAGAGTTCGCAAAGGCTACCACCATGGACAGCCAAGGCTGGAACGGCCCTGACTGCACCTAAGGAATAGGGAAAGGTGAGCGCAAAGTACAGCTCCTGCACCAAGTCGCTGGCTTCACAGTCATCGATGGACAATCAATGGCCAGTATATGGTCAGTATATCTTTGGTATGAACCCAGTTCGAATACCTTGAATGTAACACATATTCCATTCACTTTATTGGGCGATGGCTCAAGAACGCCGAGCCTGCACGGCTCGTGGCGATTGAAGCCGGCTTCTGTGACGCCCCTGTGCTTGATTGAGCGACTTTGGAGTGGATCCTAGGTATCACCATGTAGTGGTTTCTCAAAATAGGGAGCCCCAACAATGGTTGGTTTACTACTATAAATGGTTTATAGCTGGATGATTGGGGGGGTCCCCTATTTTGAGAAACCACCATGTTGCAGTATCACCATTTATGGAAACTCTGAACGGCAGGCCCCTCTGAGACAAGGCTACAGTAAAAAACAAATGATGCGGATGTATCACCATACATCACCATGCTACAAATGGATGCCATCCCTCAAGGCTACAGCATCACCATGTATCACCCGAAACATCGGACGAAGCTCCTGGTCTTTCTCCAGGTTGCGTGTCATGGTGTGCTCCTCAGCAGCCACAGCAAGCCCTTGCTTGTGCGGCTTTGTCAATTGCCGTGGTGGTACTTACGAACCATCCCAAGTTCATAGCCACGGTTAGTAGATTTCATAGGGAAACCACCAGTTTTAGGGGTACACCAATTTTGGACAAACCCATATTCAAGAAGAGATGGTAGATGACAATCAGGCCATCTCTGGTGATTTACACCAAGACAATTAGCCCATCTCTATCTACAGCACACGATTTTATGTGTCTGGACATGTCACATGTTACAAACGCCATACTATCGTTACCAAAAGCCTCTTTGTTTGGTCGTGAAACGAGTTTATTCGGTCTTTTAGGAGAAAGCATTGGATTAAGTTCCGGGTCACCTAGAGAACAAAAATAGCATGGATACATCTGGAAGCCACATTTTTCAAAAAAGACACGCGCATGTTGCAACGCTCTTC
>VSDK01011094.1:262484-298866 GCA_009767595.1 Symbiodinium kawagutii | reverse complement strand
CGGTTCGGGTACGGATTGTTGGAGAGGCGTAGATGCAAATATTTGTCTCACCTACCTTTCATTCTGAAGGTGATGTTTTGTTTGCTTGTTTTGTCTCTTGCTATAAATGGCTTTTCTTTCCTGCGTCGATTGAACAACTGGCTCGGAACCACGCTGCTGACTGGTAGATTGATGCGCTGACAGAATTTATGGCCTTTGGCCTTGATGGTTCGTTGTTTTGGCTTTTCTGGTCAGAAGATGCATGTTTAGATGCATTTGGGCATGCGGGAGATCACGTCGCGAAGCCCAGGTACATGCCCTGAGGCCAAACCCGTTCCAACATCTGAGAGGCTCTCGGCTCCATCATGATCATATCTCTCCCATGCATGGCAAACGTCATCTTGCCTCATCAAGTGTCAGACCTTGAGATAATTGACTATATTCTTTTTTCATTTGCCTGATGGCCCAGGATCATACCTGATCATGTACTCTGATCATAATTGATCATTCCTGCCTATGCCTCACCAAACCTCGTCAAACCTGGGGTATGTCATGATACCTCATGCTACCGTGTCACACCCGATTATGTTTGACCACACACCTTCATTCCTCATCCTTGCTCATCGTGATCTATAATGCCTTCGCACCTCACTACACTTCATCATCCTCGTCATCCCTCCTCATTTGATCAGACCGTATCACTCCTCACGAAGCCTCACCACACCTGGTCATACCGTATCATACCCTACAATTTCTCACCACAGCTTCATTCCTCATCCTGCCTTCTGACTATAGCTTCTCATAGCTTCTCATCTGGTATCTCATTACCATTTCCTCACACTACTCATACGTATCTGAATTATCGGTCATCCTTCCTCAAAATTTCCGGCGATTCTTGTCAAGCCTCATCTTGAAATACTGCATACTTCATCATACATCGCCATCCCTTGTGGGGAGACATTTTGGGAGGCGACTTCGGAGACAAATGCGGTGACACGGTCTAACATGGATAGACCAAACCACAAGTCCAAACTCACTATCTGACAGGGTCCGATCTGGAGTGGCATTTGGGGAAACAACTTCGGAGACAAGTCCAAATCCATGTCATCACAAGGTGTGATGTGGACAAACAATTGTGTAGACAAGTGGGGGTCTGATTTGGGGAGACAATTTAATTTGTCAGACAAAGCGACAAGCATCAAGAGTCACCTGACTGGAACCAATTCTTGAGAGGTAACAGAACCCCACCAGCGAGCGGTTTGGGGACAAGAATGGGGTGTTTGTTTTCTTGGAACCAGTTTACTTCCTGGCGCTTTTCCTGTCATTGTGCGCATGTTTTTTTAAATGTTTTCAAGACAAAAAACAATCCAACATTCTGCGTACACACGCGTTTGCAAGCCCAGCTTCACACAAGTTTGTAGTTACAACTGCCTACAGTCCTAGTTTTGTGCTATTATATATGTTTTGGTGTTGCCAGCTTGCTGTTGGCAGTTAGATGGAGACTTGGATGGTTGACTAATCCTCAGGGACTGCGCCATTCTGTTTGCAGAGTTCATGATGGAAGCGGGACTTTCGTTCCGGTACGTTCCCATTTTTTTGGCGGCTCAATCGTCTTTTGAATCAGCACTGTTTTGCATAGCAATGGTTGTGGGGTTCATTTTGGACAAGCAAAGTCTGCCCAGGTAGCAACTGTCAAGATTTTCTGGCCGTACAAAGGGTCTTGGTTACATTGTGCAGGTTCGATGGTTCTTAGATATATATCTTTTCCTGTGTAAAGTTGCTACGTTCCATTGACAGCTGCACGTCACCGACACTTAAATATGTGAGAGTTGCTTTCACCCGTCGCCATGGCTGCATGTCCAGCATTCTATTCCGAATTGGCTACAAAAGTGATGAGCAGTGATTCGATTTGCCAAGACAGAGGTGATATATTGTTTCCGGAGGAGATGAGGCCTTTGTTGAAACGCAGTGAACCTTTCTTCGCGAACATGAACATGGTCATTATAGGTTCCCAGGGCTCTGGTAAGACTTCATTGTTCAACAAATTGACCAACGCTGATGCGCCGACCTCCAACGGAATAGAGACTTGCACAAGAAAAAATCAGCTTGCAAAAGCCTTGGGGAGAGCCAGCGGACTCAACATCATCGATACCCCTGGTGTGGCTTTGGATGGTGTACCCTCCGAAGATTTAGCAGAGGTGCAGAAGGCTTTGACTATGGGAAACGTGAGCCAGATAGTGGCTGTGCAAGGCCTCCCATCTAGCACACGAGAGACTGCGTTGGACACCGACCTTGAACCTCTAGATAAGATCATGAGCTGTGACACTTTTCATTTGGATCCTGACGGATTTCCTCCAGATATTTTTCCATCTTGCGTGCCTTTGAGGACCAGGGTTTTCTTGGTCCTGACACATCGAGATTCTTTTAAGTTGCCAAGAGCTGAGTGGCAGCTTTATGTCAACCACGTCAGACAAACATTTCCTTGGATTGGGCCTGTTGCCATCATTGACGAATTCGTCACAGTTGAGTGGCTCTACAGTACGGTCATATTGTGTGCAGGCCTCGCACCTCTTGGTTGCATCGACCATCACATCCCAGACGTGGAGTTATTTTCGAAGTTTTCGGTCAAGACGCAGCTCACAAATGTTCAGCAACTCATCATAGATGAGGAAAAGAAAAACCTCATGGCTGGAATCTCAGCGGCTCAAAGATTTATTGACGGTGAGACGAGTGAACTGAATGACACAGAGGAGCAAAGATGCAGGATTGCTAGTGTGATAAGTTTCCTGGAATGCCTCTATGAAGGAAGATGTGACGCTGTCATGAAGAGGGTGGGGCTGAGGGGTCAGATGGACCCTGGTGAGTTGCCTCATGTTGTACACTACAAGCTTGGGCCATGGTTTCAGGAAATGAAGATGCGGTTGCGCACACGCTTCCCAGAATATGCCAACACTGCGGCCCTGTACAAGAAATGCCCTCGCTGCGGTTGCATGTACTCAAGAAAGGAGCTTGGAAATAACAGGACTTGCCTTGGTGAGTGTCCAAATGTTCCAATGGACCTGGATTCATGCCCAAAGGCTTTGTTGTACTGCGAGATCAGGACCGACAACGGAAGAATGAAGTTGACCAGTAAGCAATCTTCTGGTGATGAGTATACAAAGGACAAACAGAAAAAGGCCTTGGAGGACGCATTTCGTCGCAGCAACGGAAACGATGTACCTGATGGCGATGACGATTTCATTTCCAGTCTTGCGCAACTTGCACAAGTATGTTTACAGGGGAACGAAGAGGCCCACCCAACGGATTTTTTGCACGCAGTGTGTGGATTTTTCATTGGGTCCGAGCTTTGCGATTATGTTTCATGATTGTTTCATGTTTGCTTGACGCCTGTTGATTCAGCAGTTTTACACCCCACCCCACAGCCTACATCATCGTCATAGCATATGTTGTGTTTTGGGCTTGTTCTGTGAGCTGTCAATCACAATTACGTTACTGTGAAGTGCATTTTACTTTCTCGCCAGAGTTGCTAAGGACTGGGTTCCTCCTAGAAAGTCTATTCACAAAAGTGGTAGCTAGCTGAGCTACTTTGATTTTGCAAACCGTGCAGCCAGACTGTGGTTGTAACATGATTCCACCCCCTCCTCCCTTTCTCCTGATCGAGTGTTGGTGGGTTCGATCCCGAGGTCCCTCTCTCCGGTTCCTCCTTTCGGTTGGCCGGTCATGCCTGCAATTGACCTTATCATCCTCACCGGTTGTCATTTGTTTCCACAAAGACTGCCCATCTTCACCCCATCATCAACCATCCACAATCTTCCTTCTCATCAATGCTACTGCGACCTTCGCTGTCATCCACCATCAGTATTATCACCGTGATGAATCACCGAGCTTCGGCATCAGACATATGGTGGTTTCTCAAAACAGAGGTACCCCCAAAAAGGTTGGTGTCAATCCTAGGTCACTTCTGTGCAGTAGCATGTGAGGTGTGAAACATGTGTCCCGTCGACGTTTCGGCTAACAGGGCCCTTGAACTAGTGGCGTGAAAACAAGCCCGGAGATCCGACCAAATTGATATTGGTAGCGGAGCAGTGGTTTACTGACCCCGGGTACCTCTAGGCCTCTAGGGCGCACCCGGTTTTCCACGAAAGAGTCGAAATCCCGCTCCGAAGCAGGACGCTTTGCGCTCGCGTGTTGAAAGGATGAGCTTAGCTGGACTCAGATTTAGGCCGGATGTTGCGCTTGGATATGCAGAGACCAAAACAGGTGCTTTCATATACCAATGAAGCAGCTTCCCTCCAGGACTGGAAATTCAGGAGATTACTTCGAGTGGAGCTCCTGGAAGCTCAGGAAGCCGCGTCGCGAAAGACGTTGAAACAGACCGACAAGGAACTGTGAGGAGAGCCAATGGAGGAGGAGAGAGAAGAGTTTCCTACGACAGAGGCCCCCAGAACACCCCTTTACCTCAGACCGAAAACATCCCGACCCGGGCTCTGGATCTGGAAAACTCAGAGAATGTGAGGCAGATGTTTCCAAACAAAGATGCACCCTTTTTGCGAGAGTGATGGAAGGACTTTGCGGTGATGCCTTCCTCATTGCGAAGGACATGGGCACTAAGGCGTTGGTGTCTGATACCGGTCCGAGAATTTTATTTGGGCAGGTCCAGTAATCCGTGTTTCCACGGGCAAGTGAACGGAGATATTTTGAGTAGGCAATTCAATGAAAGCATGGTTCTCTTCGTTGATCGCCGGCGTCGTTGATGGCAAAGGGTCTCCGATCTAGATTCGACCACGCAGTTGAGCGAGAGCGTGAGTGCAGAGTTGATGATTGAGTTCTTTTGGATCACACACCAGGAAGGTTTGGTCGTAAAGCCCTTTGCTGGTGTGCCCCTGGAATTTGAGAAGGTTGCCGCAACCTTCGTTGCTCACTTGGCACTTGAGAGGAAGCAGAACCCTGACTTCAAGTGCTCCAATTGCAATAGCAGGACAAAGCAAATCAAACGGAAACAGGAAAAGGTAAATCACTTGGAAAGCCAGGATGGAGAACAGGTTATTTCGGTGAGCGACAGGAATGGGATGACCAACGGTATGAAGAGGACGTAGGATATGAATGTGTGGTTATCCCATGATCCCGAGGATGACCTCAGTGTAGGATTGCTGGCTATAGTGTCCCGGAAATCGAAGATGACGAGGAGTTCACAAATGATGAAACTGACTGGGATCAAGTCCCGTAGCGAATGCTTCAGGTGTGGAGCTGTAGGACATTGGGCAAGTGGTCCCCAGTGCAAGATTCGAGGTGCTGGGAAGATACAGGCGCAACCGCCCCAACGCCCGGCCATGATCGCGTTGGGGTCTGGTTCGTCGGAATCCGAGCCGGACGTGGTGCCGTTGAGCGCCGGGGAAAAGAGCCAGCGACAGCAATGATGGCGTGCGCTAATCTTCAGGCCACATCTTTGCAACGTAACCCAACTGTATAGGCAGGATCGCGTCCCTACCATTTCAGGTACGGTTGCCGAGACCAGTTCAGGTGCCACCGGTTCAGGATACCAAGGTCCCGTGGCAACAGCTTTGCCCAAGTCGAAGCCCCAAAGTGCGCCCGAGAAAACATTTTTGAATCCCCCAATCGCCAAGTGTGAGCAGTACAAGGGACCTACGGCCTAAACGATCAAGGCTTATATACTTGCATGGATTGCGGACATTCAGCCACTACTCGTAGCAATGAGCAGCTCGCATTCACGTTTGAAAGAGTTGCCCCCATGATGTGGTTGACAGAAGAGGTTCGAGTAAGGCAATGCCCCGCACGTTTTGCAGACAATGTGGTTGTTTCATCCATGAAGAGCCAACTCAGGGAAGGAAACGCCAGGTTGAAGTGGCTAAGAAAGTTGACAGAAGTTGAGACCCCGAATCCAAATACGCTGAATGTCATTGTGAACATTACAAGCAGAGCTGCTGAGCAGACCCTGACTGGGGAAGATTTTCAAGCCATCTTTCAGTTGTTCTCGCAGCAATTCTTGGACCAAGGTGCTTCAACCCCTGCTAAAATGCTGCAGTGAGTTGGGCCAGTGCGTTGCTTCCCACCTTCATGCCAAAGCCGTTGCGCCGTGTTCAGATGACCCGGATGAGGCTGACCGCTTGACTGGTATACCGTGATGTTGAGCCTACCCAGGAGAGGCATCCTGAGCAAACATGATCCCGACATTTGTTATTGTGCGTTGGACAAGGGCTGTAATTCCATTGCCATAGCCAAGCTTGGGGTAGCCTGGCGCATGCTAAGCTGAAGAAGTATGGTTTGGAGTTCAAACGGCTTGAGAGCGATGGCTCCACCTCTTTTGCTGTCAACAACTCTGGTTCCGCGGTGATGATGAGCCTCGCTAGGTGGAACGTACATGAATGCTCCTTCACTGAAGTGCATCAGACTTCTCCAATACCATGCGAGAACCGTTGTACTTTTGCGCGGGGATATGACTGGGATTTCGAAGGTGTCATTGGCAAGGAGTACGATTTGCATGATCAAGCTGAGATGCTGGATGCTGTTGACTGCAGAGATGAATTTCGTTTTTGTGAGTTTGTTGGATAACATGGTGGACCCCAACATTCATTTTGACGCCCAATTGCCGATATTGTTTGCAGCTGTTCGTAAGCTTAAGAGCAGCAAGGACGTGGATCCTTGTCGGCGGTGTCTTTTGAATAGTATTAGTGACAAGGCCGGGGCTGTAGGACTTCGCACGCTCACGGAGGCCAAGGGGAGGACTTGGTGACGGGGAACATTGAAAGCCTTCAGATTGATGGTGCCGCCCCATTGGTTGTTAGCTTTTTTGCGTTAGTGGCCGCTGGCGTAGTGGTCAAGTATTCCGAAACAAGCACGGTATCCATCAGAAAAAATTCCCAGCGCCCTGAACTTCCTTCGTGCAGGAACAGGACTTCTCCCATTGAATCCAACTGAAAGTCTTATTCCGTTGGCCCAAGCCATTGCCCCCGCAAAAGTTGCAGTGCGCCGCAAGTTCCCCCGCTGCTGCCGGGAGACCGCCTGCGTTGCGATGGGATCCATGGCTATGTCAGGTGGTGCCCGAAGGGTGGGGCCGAGAGGACCCAGTGATGATGTTGGAGGACGAGACAGTCGTGATTGTGTCAGCAATGGAGAGTTCCAGAGAGTCGAGTTTGACGGTCAATCGGTGCTCCATCGAGTGCCTATAGGCTTCCGTGATCCAGGAAGGATGCGGTTGAAGTCCCACGTGGGGCGCCACGTTGAGATCAAATTGGCGGACTGGTGGGGTTTGCCGAGCTGTGGTGTTCACCTGCGGCAGCAACAGGCACTGGCCCATAGCGATGTCCACAGCTGCCGCGCTGCTGGTGCAGACGGCCCAGTGGGGCGGAATGCGGCGGAGGCAGATGCGCCGACTGCAGGTTGGGCAATGTATTTGATGTGTTGGGCTTGAATCTGGTGGTGTAGAGGACCTTATGTGGGGTGGCAACTCCTTTTGAGACTGTGAGACGGATGTGGAGCTTTGCCCAAAGACTGCTTGGGGTCATGTTCGAGGAAGTGTTGCGAGCGCTCACGCTCGTGACCGCAAGGATCATGGACTTCCGCCTGCACCGCCCACCGAGATCGGCTTCAAGGAGTGGGAAGAAGAAGAAGCCTGAAAAGAAGAACGAGAAGATGGCGTGGTTTGGCGCGACTTATTGCGAAGCAACAAGAACGCTCGGATGAGCTGATGGATGAAAAGAAGAGAGGATTCAGAATGGAGAGGAGTTTACGCGAGAAGAAAAGAAGTGCGAGGAAGGAAAGGAGAAGAGAAGATCCTATAGAGGAGAGCATCCAGCCACGATCAGGGGAGACCTCGCCGATCAAAATTGCCAAGAACAAAGAGACCTTCTGGCAGATCGGGCTCAGAAAGGCGAGCCCATCGCCGCCAACGAAGGTGTTGTCAAGGACGCCGGCCGGTCTCCAAGCGCCTCGTCAAGCCATCCAATGGATGGCGTTGGAAGTTTCCCCGGTGATCGATCCTGAGGAGCTCATGGAATCACGGGCTTCGATCTGCAGAATGATTTCAGGTCAGCGAGATCAGTGAGGATGAGCCCAACGGGCAATTCCATGACTCCTTGCTGCGGCGGGGGCAGGGACCCAAGACTGGAAAGGCGACCGCAGTGTGAGGGTTCAGGTGAGGATGCGCGGAACGTTCAGTGGTGGCCATTGCAAAATGCCAGGCTGGATGTTGGGGTGGCGACAGTCCGCGTTTATCAGGTCGAAAGGATTTGTGCCGGCGAGGTGGATGGAGCGCGAGATCCCGGCAACGCATGGAAGCCCCGCACTGCAAGGGCAGAAGGAGTTGGTGCATGATCTTCCTGCAGGAGCCGTCCTCTGCGCGCGATGAATACAAGCGCTGATGAACATGGATCTTTTGGATTGAACCGTGCAAAGTTGTGGGCAGAGGTTCAAGCCTGTTGTGAAGCCATTGATGCAACATGGATCTTTTTTGATTTTTAAAACTGACACCGACCGATGGGATTATAATGCCAATGTTCGCCCGCCAATTTACCGTTCCATGGAAGTTGGCGTGACGGCCTACAATATTCAGATGGAAGGCCATATGGTACCATGGTTCGAGGGCGTTATCTTGAAGATGACCCAGGCAAGCCGTATGGTGATTTGTTTACTCAAGAGTTTGTTGCATTTCTGGTTGGTGTAGGGGAAGACTTCATGGTTCATGTAGAAGACATGTCAAGAATTGTTTCCTGGTTGAATATGTTGACGAAGAGGCTGAAGGAGAGCCCTTTGACAAGAAAGGGACAGAAGAAGATGAAGGCCATATGGGCCCCGGAGAAGAAAGCTTGGCAGACGAAAAGTTCCTGGATACCATCAAGGTACTTGGGCTTCCCAAAGCTGGCAGGAAAGGAGAAAGGAAATTGCCATTGCGAGTGCGCGTCAGCGTACGCAGATTGCGCGCGCAATCCAGAGATGTGCCCCATGCGCAGCTTGTGAGGGCAGCCCCAAAGAGAAAGACACGCGAAACAAGTTCCCCATACGAGTACGCTTTAGGAGTCAATGTGGGAATTGATTTATTCGAGACAAAGGATTCAATTGGGGCCAAGAACACCGTTCTTAATATTTTGGATTTGGGTGCCGCTTTTCAAATCCTCCGTGTGATCAGATAAGGCATCAATGCGGACGGTGCTCAGGTGTTGGAAGCTTTGAACCAAAGATGGTTGGTTCAGTTGGGCTGGATACCATTGCGACCCAGGGCTCCGAGTTGTGTTGAGCGCCTTCTGTGGCACATGGGATCCAAGTCCGACATGCGCTTTTGAGACGCCTGAAGCCATTGGACATGTTGAAAGTCTTGGTGTTTTGGCGAAGGCGCTCTATTGAAAGATCGCAACAAGATGCGACCAGTCGGAAAAGACATGGTGGGCGAGATCTTTGGTTGAAGTGGCCCATCTGAAGCGGCGTTTGTCCATTTGGATTGCAGCAAGCGCGTGCAACGAGCCAGGCCGAAGAATGCGTCGCCCAATTGCGCGCTACAGGCGCGACAACACGTCGGATGGCGGAGTCCGTTGGAGCGTGGCTTCCCAGGTCATAGGCCAGGAGCGGGCCGGTGATGTATGGTTGCCGGGTATGTATGGTGGCTTTGCAGGAATGGGCCAGTCCCCTTTTCCAACCACATGTTGCGCCCTGTGAGGCTGAAGCGTTGGCGCGCTCGATCCTCCAGGGAAGAGGGATCATCCCGATGAACTCATTGATGATGGACAGCGTTTTGTGGACGCCAGAAGACCGGAAGCGCCAGAAGGAGAAGAAGAGGCAAGGGGCAGCGTTGAATATTCACTGTCAATAGTTGATCCTGAAGAAGCAAAGCCATTGCCCATGGAAGAGAGGGAAGAAGAAGCAGGAGAGGAAGCAGAGAACGAAGACATTTTGAGACCTTGCGACCGACAGCCGGGCGGAGATCCGCCCCTGCAGGACCCATGCTGAACGTTCAGCAGCGAAGGGATACAGATGTAGGAGATCCAGTAAGAACCGCTGCTTCCAGCAATGTTCCCGTTTTAAATGTCACCCAATGAATCAAAGGGATGGGGCGAACGACGGGCGGCGAGAATCGCAGGAATCGCGCCCGCGGGTGGTTGGGCCACAGTCGTGGCCAAATATCCGCGACTCATTGGGCGATGTCCGGCAACGCTTTGAAGCGCAGCGGAAAGCATCGGGAGGCAACGCAGGACATGTAGCCAACAAGGCTGTCATATGCGTGAAGTCGAGATCCAAGTTCGTTGGCTTCATGAGTGAATGGTTTCCACAGCACGCAGAAGACACGGAGCCAGAAGAGTTGAAGGAAAATGATCCAGTGGCCAAGACATTCAACTATGACGCAGAAACCGCAGAGGTTCAAGCGCTGGTTAATGCAGCTAAAGCTGTAGGGTGGGGGAAAAATGTCCGCTATTCAGCGGCCGTGCCATTGGACCATGAGGAAGCGAATTCCTTGATTGATCCAGGAAGGACATACCCTGATTCCATCGACAGTGGATGCGATCAAGAACGCGCATCCGTTGCGCAGGCCGGATTTTGTTGAGAAGATCCAGGATGGGGGAGTGCGGAACTCCATGTCTGAGGTATAGAAGCCCGCCGCACATCGTGGCGGTGGGCTGCGTCCCGCGGAATTTTTCTACGAAGTGTGGACATTACGTCCGTAGATTTCAAATTGGAGCCCCGTGACTTGTGCTAACGAAGCAGACTACCAGGTGTAGAGGGAGACAGAATCCTCTTAGTGAGGGTGCCCCATGCACGTCTGCGACAGAGAGCGAGGTTTTTACAAGAGATTAACTGAGTTAACGAAGCCAAGTCATCCGGATTCAAGGCATCTCTTATCATCCCGGCGCTCTACTCTATTGTTTTGCTTGTTCCATCCAAGAGCGCGCGCGGTGAAGACGAAACAGTGGCAGTGATGACCGCGCACGTTGATGGCCTGCTGTTTGCTTACCTGTCGCAAGGAGAGAAGGCCGCCAGAAAGCTCTTGAAATTTGATATGAGCAGTTGCAGTACACGGCTTTTGCTCAAACTGAGCAAGGCATCAGTATCGATGAGCGATAAGACAGGAAGAATCAAGCCCGTCAAGATTGCAGAGGGCCGATCAAATGGCGAACAATTCAATGCCAATGACTTGCCCCAGCTACGTTCGGTCAGAAATCAAAGGCGCCAGCGTGGCCACCTTGAAGGATGCTAACCTTAAGGCAGTCCAGCAAGCAATTGCGTCGCGCGATGATGTGAAATTCAATTCTCCATTCCGTCTACTGGAATGGAAGGAGACAGGAGTTTTGAGCGTGAGAGATGCCTCTTTCAATGGAGAGCCAGGAAGCAAATCCCAGCAAGGGAGATGCCGGTTCCTTTGCCCAATCACTCAGCTGAAATCCCAAGATTGTTGCCCGTTTGATCTTGATCCGTTGGGATTCAATTCCAGCGCAGTCATGTTTGCCGCGCTACGCTTCAATGTGAAATTTATTCCTTTCAGATTTTGATGGAAGCTGGAGCTCGTTTGAGAGCAGTATTGGCAGAGATGAGAGGGCGTATGAAAGATTTCCGAGAGCGGGGGCCATTTCAAGACAAGTCATCCCGCAGCTGAGTTTTTCAGGCTGCGTGTCGTTGGTAAAGGATGGGGCGATGTCAAGACATACGTTTCGAGATTGAGATGGGGGCTATCAGACAGTCTCTCAGAACCGATGATGACAGACTTATTTGAAATGAGTTTGCAGGAGGAGGTGACAAATTTGCATGGATCCACACAAGCTCAATCAGTTCAGATGCGTTGACAAAACGCGTGAAGCCAATTCTGATCCTGAAGAGTCTGAAAGAGAATATTACACAGTGATCATGAAGAACGAGACGGCTGAGAGCTCTGTATAAGCCGGATAATTTCACCACTGCAAAGTAGGATGCGTGTCAATCCGAGGTCATTTTAGTGCGGTAGCATGTGACCAGGTCGTCGTGAAGCATGTGTCCCACAGACATTTCGGCTAACAGGGCCTTTTACTAAGTTGCGTGAACACAAGCCCGGAGACCCGACCTACTTTAAAATTGGTTTATTATTGGCAATGGTTTACAAAGGATGATTTGGGAGCTGCCTATTTCCACAATTAGTTTCCATTTCTTATTGCGCTCCGCTCATCTCTACGGCCATGGCCAATATTGTCATGTTGATCCTTCTGCGCCTGCTCTTCAAGCCCTTTGTTTGTTTGGGTTCCCCTTCAGCCTCAAGCGCGATTGCGCGCTTCATTCCCCAAACGCTTTACTGCCAGGGGTGGTGTCCGGCTCCCTGGGTTTTGTGTACTTTGATTTGTTTCCCTCCATATTCACCGGTCTTCCATCATTTGTCCCCCCAATCCTGTGTCAGGAGTGGTGTCCGGCTCCCTGGACAAGGTGTCCTTTCATTTGTCACCCTATCATTTGTCTCCTGTCATTTGTGTCTTCAATCTTGTGTTAGGGGTGGAGTCCTTTCATGTGTCTCCCCGTGCGTGTTTCCTCAATCCTGTGTCAGGGGTGGTGTCCGGTTTCCTGAACTTTGCTTTCTTTGATTGGTCTCCCGCCACGTGCCTCCACGCCAACGAAACATTGCAGCATCAGCAGCAGCGCCACCAGCAAAACTCATTGCCAAAACACGAACCGCAAAAATGCCACCACAACACCGCGATCAAAATACCGACTTCCAGGACATGGTTTGAAAGCGGGCGCCACAATGCTACACATGCACGAACAAAATGCCGCGCAAAAACACCCCCGCGATACTGTCTGGGAAAAGTGTTTTGTTACGGTCCCTCACAACAACGTTTTTATCAATGCAAGATTGAATTGCACCCCCGTAGACCCCAAACAGTGTGAGGAACCAAAATTTGTACCAAAAAAACTTTTTGCAAATCTTAGCCGTTGCCCAACGCCACTACTGACGCAACACTAGAAGACGAAGGGTGGGAAACAAAGTGCTTGGCAAAAGTGTCCTGGAAAAGTGGGTGAGAGAAGTGCCCTCAACCAGTGTTCGACAGGAGTGTTTGGCAAAGGTGGTTCCCAAAAGTGTTTTAGAAAAATTTGCTCCAAACGCGTCTCGCAAGAGTTTCCTATCCGAAGTGCATACAAGGCTCTCTGACACATGTTCCTTCCAAGCGTCTCCCGCAAATTTTCTGCACGGTTTACAGCTAGAATGTTAGACACGAGGTACGAGCAAAAAAATGTTTTCCACATTTTTTGCCAAGAGCGTACAAGGCGAGATGCATTCGGGTTCGTGGCTATGAGGTTTGTTAGTAGTACGCCCTCCAGTTTGAGTGAAATTTGCCACCTGGCTCCCTTAAATTGATGCAACCCCCAAAAAACCAGTTCACCTCCATTCGGTTAGCTGTTCGGATGAATGCGACGGTTGAACACGTGAAATACGAAGGTTTGTAGAAAACGTTGTTTGATGCGTTGGCCGTATTTCACACTTTCATGCCACAGACGGTCAAATGTCTATACACACGATTGAAATGGCGTCAATAAGATTCCCTGACAACAGAATCAGAACTACCAAACACATTTGGGAGAACTTAGAACAGGGGGACATTCCAGTGTTTGAGATATGGGCTTTGACTCAGGGTTCATAGCCATGGTGGCCATGTTTTGACGCAGGCTGGTAATCACAAGGTTGATCCTGCTGCAGAAGCATTCGAGCCAGCTACCCGGTGTTTGGCGAATGATCGCGGCCAAAATTTGACACAAGCTGATCATGAGGTTGATTCTGCAGAAGCATGTGGGCTAGCCTTTGGATCTTTGCAGAATGACGGAGACCAAAATCCTGCAGAATCTGGTGATCAGGATGTCGGTTCTGCACAAACATGTGGGCCACTCTCTGATTCTTTGCAGAATGATGGAGACCAAACTCTTGCAGAAACTGGTTATCACGATGTCGGTTCTGCACAAACATGTGGGCCACTCTCTGATTCTTTGCAGAATGATGGAGACCAAACTCTTGCAGAAACTGGTTATCACGATGTCGGTTCTGCACAAACATGTGGGCCACTCTCTGATTCTTTGCAGAATGATGGAGACCAAACTCTTGCAGAAACTGGTTATCACGATGTCGGTTCTGCACAAACATGTGGGCCACTCTCTGATTCTTTGCAGAATGATGGAGACCAAACTCTTGCAGAAACTGGTTATCACGATGTCGGTTCTGCACAAACATGTGGGCCACTCTCTGATTCTTTGCAGAATGATGGAGACCAAACTCTTGCAGAAACTGGTTATCACGATGTCGGTTCTGCACAAACATGTGGGCCACTCTCTGATTCTTTGCAGAATGATGGAGACCAAACTCTTGCAGAAACTGGTTATCACGATGTCGGTTCTGCACAAACATGTGGGCCATTCTCTGATTCTTGGCAGAATGATGGAGACCAAACTCTTGCAGAAACTGGTGATCACGAGGTCAATTCTGGACAGAAATGCAAAAGCATCAGAAGGTGTTGGCGAAGTGTGATTTCTAACTTTACACAAACTGATCACGAAGTTGATTCTGCGCAAACATGTGGGCTAGCCGATGGATCTTTGCAGAATGACGGAGACCAAACTCACCAAACTCTTGCAGAAACTGGTGATCACGATGGCGGTTCTGCACAAACATGTGAGCCATTCCCTGGATCTGTGCAGAATGACGGAGAGCAAAGTCTTGCAGAAACTGGTGATCACAAAGTTGATTCTGCGCAAACATGTGGGCTAGCCGATGGATCTTTGCAGAATGACGGAGACCAAACTCACCAAACTCTTGCAGAAACTGGTGATCACGATGGCGCTTCTGCACAAACATGTGGGCCACTCTCTGATTCTTTGCAGAATGACGGAGACCAAAATCCTGCAGAAACTGGTGATCACGATGTCGGTTCTGCGCAAACATGTGAGCCATTCCCTGGATCTGTGCAGAATGACGGAGAGCAAAGTCTTGCGGAAACTGGTGATCACAAAGTTGATTCTGCGCAAACATGTGGGCTAGCCGATGGATCTTTGCAGAATGACGGAGACCAAAATCCTGCAGAAACTGGTGATCACGATGTCGGTTCTGCGCAAACATGTGAGCCATTCCCTGGATCTGTGCAGAATGACGGAGAGCAAAGTCTTGCGGAAACTGGTGATCACAAAGTTGATTCTGCGCAAACATGTGGGCTAGCCGATGGATCTTTGCAGAATGACGGAGACCAAAATCCTGCAGAAACTGGTGATCACGATGTCGGTTCTGCGCAAACATGTAGGCCGGTGGCCGGATTTTCTTGCGGTCCAGATGGCCAGCTGGTTGTTGAAGGTTGTGCTTCGGCAGGCAAATGTAGTTTTCTCCTGCATTGGAACGTCATGTTTTGTGCCACTAGGAATGAACTGAAAAATTCTTCCTTTGCGACTGCAATTCCAGCTGACATTGGCATGCTGAGTTCATCAGAAGATGATACAGACCCTGTCTTGGCATGGTTGCAGCAGCTCCAACTGAGTGAGCATTGGGATGTTTTTCAGAAGAAAGGCGTGAACAAAGAGATGTTGAAAGACTTGACGGAGGATCAACTTAAGGAATTGGGGGTCAGCAACCCTTACCATGTCAAAAAACTTATTAAGTACAGAAGCAAACTTCTATGAGGTGATGTCATTGCGAAGTACGGCAAACATTTGCCTTCCATGTCATCTCGTTATTGGGGAAGCGCATTTGGTGCTCGCATGTGACAACCTGCAGTTTCCGCAAACCAAAGCTGCGGCCGCAGTGGAGTTGAATGATGAGACAGAGCCCAGACTGCTTGCTCTCTTCACCTCCAGAGCAAGCTTGCTGCCGTAGTTTTTCCAGAGCGAACGGAAGCTCATTCAGAGATACAAGATTGAATCCTGTGCAGCCCACGCTTGGCCTTCAAGTGCGATTAACTTCGCCTGGAAGTTGGAAAGAAGTTAAAATGCAGAAAAATGCGAACGACCTGAACAGACAGTTGAGTTGATACAGATACAACTAGGGGTGCAAACCAGAACGCCGAAATTCACAAAGCAAATTCAGCCACAAAAGAAGGGCACAAAACACTCCCTTCAGCAGGGGCAAAGGTTTCAGGTGAGGTCAGTGCAGGAAAAGAGAGATATCTTCAGGAGGTAATTGCAGTATTTCAAAATACTATGATTGAAGACCCGAAAACTGCAGCTGACTTTCGTTGCACTTTGCAAAGAAGCCCATTTCATGATGATTTTCCCCTCCTCAAGTGTAGCAACTCATCATGGATGCCTTCAAAGTGGGTGTTCCTGAAGATATTTTGTGTATCTTTCCACTTTCCACTAATGTAACCATTGCTTTCCTGTGTTTTTGCCTTGTTGTGTTTCATTTCTGGTGCTTTTCTACTCTTCTTTTGCTAATTCAGTTGTGACTTATACCCCATGATTTTCTTTAAAGCAGTCCTGGGCTCGATGATGGGCGTTTCAAAGTGGGCAATTGTCAAAACAAACTGCTTCCGTTGTGTGCCCCTGCCATTTTGCCACGTACGGTCCTGCAGAAGAGTGTTGTGCGAAGGTGCTTGCCCAGCGTGTTGTCAAAGGCATGTTGCATCAGTTTTGTTTTGGTTTGTTTTCTACTGCTGCACTTTCCCAAATGCATGGACGGTTTTCTTGTCTTTTCGTTTTTTTCTCACATTCTTAGTTTACAGGTTCTCGAATATATAGATGTAGATACACAAATATTGGTATTAATAGATACATGAACAAATAAACAAATAATAGATACACAAATAAATCAATAAGAAATAATAAACAAAATATTCTTTACGTGCGTTTATTTTTTCTTGCTACGCTTTCAGGGTCTTCAACTTTCTTTTCATATTCTTCCTACCTCTCTATGTAGCGTTTACTGGTTTTTCCTCCAACTTAGGATCATGTCCTTTGGCCTTTCTTTACCATTCTCTAGCTTCAAAGCATTCTGCAACCTCTTGTTCCTACTTCACGTGGTCAGGTATGCTCAGGCGAGTGGTCATTCGTTTTGCAACCATCATCCTTTCTCCCATGCATTCAAGCTTCCAACGAAAAGCAGTACTGCAACAACAGATGTGATCAAGAATGCTTGCGGGCGGTGCTGAACAGATTTTAACACTGAATACCGAACACATCATGAATGGACCCTCACAGGGAAGCTTTGCTACAGTCATTTTTTTTGCTCTGTGTCTGCACGTTCACGGGTTACATGATAGTTTTTCCACACTCAGAACTTTCTCTTACTTACAACAGGTGCTCTTGACGATTTTGTTTCCGTTTTCCCAAGGCCTTCAGGAATGATAGAGCTTGACTTATTCACGCAGGTGGACATGTGAAATCTTCATTCGCAGTTTTCGGGGAACATTATATACTTGTTTGTTCCTGTTGGTATATTGGGCCTACCTAAAATGCATATGTGCATGAAGAGCAGCAAAGAAAGATAGATCCAAACAAAGGCATGTCAGAAACAATCCCTGCTCAGGAAGAAAGGAACACTAAATGCAACCAACCAGTTGACATATCAGGAATGACAGCATCCCGGTACAGTATTTTTCGACTTTTCTGAGCTCATTCTTTGCACCCTAAAAGTAGATGATTTTTCTTTCATAGCCTGTCAATGACTTCAGCTTTGCGACCCACGAATGAGATTGACTGAGAAGAACAAGCACCCTGCAAGGTCGAGGCAGGGTTTTTCTGAAGCCTGTTTTGTGACACCAGAGAACCTTGTGTTTTGTGACACATTTCGTATTGCTCACCCACCATCCTTCCTTGCAGGGTTCAGGCTCGAGTGTATCATAGACGGCGCATGCGTTTGGCAGCTGTGTAGTTTGTAAGATGAACAGCTGCCTAAGTCACAGCAAAGCTGCCACTGCTGCGCCGATCAGTTTGCAAACAAGCATCATGAGCGAGAAAGAGTTTCGGCCCGAACAAGGAGACTTGTTCATCCCCTCAGACATGAAGAAGCTCTTCGAAAATGGGCCGCCAGTGTTTAGGGACAAGACCATGCCTCTCATCGGCCCGCAGGGCGCTGGCAAGACTACGTTGTTCAACAAACTCACAGGGGAGCAAGCGGCCACTTCCTGTGGGCTGGAAACATGTACTAGGAAGACCAGGACCTCTCCAGCTTTAGTGCCAGCTCAAGGTCTGATGATCTCAGACACGCCTGGCATTGGGAGCCGGCACGTGAGTTTCGACGACTCCATGGAGGTCCGAAAGGCCCTGATTGTCGGCAACGTGACCCAGATACTGGCCGTTCAGAACCTGCCGAACAATCCACGGCAAGCTGCGATCGACACGGCCCTGGCCCCGATCGACAAGATCATGGGCTGTGCGACGTTTCGCCTAGATGCTGACGGCCTTGATGTTTGTGCCAGGAACAAGGAACGGACACCTTGGCGAACACGAGTCTTTTTGGTCCTGACTCACAGGGATGAATTTCCCTTACCAAGATCAGAGTGGCCTACATACATAGCAATCATGAGACGAACCTATGGGTGGATAGGTGCTGTGGCACTCGTCGACAAGAGAGTGTCCACTCAGTGGCTCTACCAGAACGTGGTTGCTTGTGCAGGCTTGCAGCCTTTGTGCTGCACCAACCACAGCATCCCTCTTCCTGAGTTTTTTGCGAAGTTTCCCATTGACTTCAACTTGACTCCAGCCGAGAAATCCAACCTGGGAAAGTACAGGCTAGATTTCGATCTTGGCATGGACAGTGCCAAGCATGTTCTAGAAGAAGTCAGGAGGTGCAGAGAGGCAGGTTTTTCTGGGAGCCCCTTTTATGCCGAAAAACTCGGTGCATCACTGGACTGTTACATCCGCTTCTTGGATGACTTGTTTGAGCACACCACGCTTACAGCTCTTGCTGAGATGTATGGATGTCAAAAAGGCGAGCTGTTTGAAGGCACAGACGAAGCCGTGAACCAAGCCAAGGTTGAAAAGTGGAATGCAGTGAAAGCCGAATTGGCATCATTGTATCAAGAGAAGAAACGGGAAATCCAGAACTTGTTCCCTGATCAGCCCCAGGCTGGTATCTACAAGAAGTGTCCTTATTGCAGCGAGGTCTACGTGAAACCGTATGGCTGCGATTTCTCGACTGTTTGTGGAAACACAAAATCACATGCAGCCGACAAATTGCCGTGGACGTACAGCTATGATCCTGAACCAAGGGTCTTCAGCTTGGAACACAAATCGGAGATGTCCAATTTTGAGAAAATGGCTTACAAAAGCCGCCGTGCGTACCGACGCATGGCTACCAAAATGAAGCACTTCTCCGACGTGGTCGGTTCAGATGGCGAGGAGCAAGCTGCCGCAGGGCAGAGTCTTCTCAGAAAGGCCTTTGCCACCCAGAAGGTCCAGCAGAAGCGAGGCTGTGGGAGACCAATCCAGTGGCAAACCATGCCGTGTTTGAGCCAACAGGAGCTTATAGGACTTGAGCTGATTCCAGCAGCTCCTCAGTTCGAACCCAACCACATGAACTTGAGCCTTGTCAGGGAGTATGGCATTGGTGTTGAAGCAGTTGTAGCCTGGGTCCAGAGGCATGGATGGGGCGCGTGCAGCAAATACTTCGAGAAAAATGCCATCGACATCGATACCCTCCAAGACCTGACTGAGGATGAACTTCGTAAGGACTTTGGCTTCGAGAACGTATATTGGATGCGATCTCTTCTGAAGAAAAGGAGAGAGCTCAAAGTGGCCATGGACCTGTCAATTGAATAGGCGAGCCATGAACATATCAATTGAATAGATGGGTTGGCCAAGGTGCCGCTCCCATGTAATTAGCCATTTCCATTCTTGCGGTGTTAGCTACAGACCCTTGCGTTTTTCTGCGCTTGTACAGTCAGTGAGGGACCGTGGACGAGTAAGTTCTAGACTTGATAGAAACGAATAGAAGTGCAAAACTTGCTGAAATCCATGTTGGCCTCTCGAAATCTCACCTTCTAGTAGGCCCTTTTACCTTTTTGTCTCTCTTCGCAACGGTTCTGACAGTTTGCCTTTGTGCATTTTTCCCACACATGTCACCAGCTAGAAGAGTTTGAGATGTTTACCAAAGTGGTTGTCGGCTCATTCAGCAGGGTGCCAGGCAGCGGCTTCAGTGCCTGACCCAGCTTGCAGCTTGCAAGGTCAAGAGACGTTACCTTTTTTTTTCAAAGAATTTTGTTCAACCCAAAAGGTTAAAGTTACTTTGATGCCGGTTGCTGAGGTGCAAGGTGCAAGAGGGGGGAAACACAAATATTCAGGGAAGCACGACTTGCAAGCAACAAACAACTCCAATGACTCCAAGTGGAACATGGCGTCGCCTTCATTATTTTCATCGCCCAGGCCTAGCTTTGAATGATTTGGTGAGAGTATGGTGATTCTTGTTCCCAGATTTTTCTTATTCGTTTGCCTTCCCAGAAATGTTTTTTTGAGCCTGGCCCAGGCTTTGGAAGCCTGGGTTAGAATTTTTTGACTGCAGGTGTGTTTTTATTCATTACAATCACAAGTCACATAGATTCGCAAGCATGCTTGAGTTATCATGCCCGGCCCCTTCGGAATGTGGATGTAGTGTTTTTTGAAATCAGCCAAATGCCTGCCAATCTTGTATTACGCCCGCGTATCAAATAAGATGCGGAAACTAGCCAACATCAGCAACTCTTCACCCTGTCTGACCACTTCATGCGCAAGTAACACGGGTCATCAAAGTCACCAAAATCCCCTTTAAGCATTGCGCGCCCGAATGAATGACATAGATCTAGAGACTTGCCACATCAAACCAGGTGCGGGCTTGCTAGGGAGCCAAGGGAGGCTGAAAAGAAATTACGAACCTTTCGCGGGAAAAAAATGGTAGCGCAGCAATTGCGATCTCTAACAGCCGTGTGAAAGTTGCAACATCTTCTAACCTTGAATCAAAGTTCCCTCAAACCCTCCTGGAACCCCATTCATGGCTACCCTGGTGTCCGGATGCACCCTGAACCTTCAATCCTGGGAGTTGGATGTGAGTACCGACCAAATCAAGTGGCAATGGGGGAAGGTGGAAAATTTGAAGGACACATGACTGCGGAGATCTGCGGAGAGATTTTCAGACCAAGTGCTCCAAAACCAATTGTAGAAAGCTCAGAGGTGATTGTTGGACATCAACAACTGTGAAGCCAACAAATGCTCTTCAATTGGCCAAATCAACTATCGCAGACTGATATTTTCTACTGGTGGTGCGGGTTGGACCACATCTCCATGGTAAGAACCTTTTGGTTTCCCACGGCTATTCATTCGTGGGTTCTTTTGTTCATGCCGAGGTGTCTGCTGTATTTGGCCAGGTCTAGCTAGTTGGATCGCTTTCGGATCGCTTGTGAGTTGGTTTCGGGGACTGTACCACCCTATTGGCTTAATGATTTGAAGCGAATGGTACCCGCCGTTGACCTGGGGAGTTATAGCCCCCAAAGTTGTGCGTGCCAGAATTCACGGAATCAGATTTCCCATCGTTGAATTGGGTGAGTGATGCGAAGAAGCAACAACATGAATCATATATAATGTTGCTTCGTGTATTTTCAGTGTTCAGCGTTGTTGCCTAATAGTTACTCTCAGTGGGGGATATTGGAGCCCACATTTTGGTACAACGATAATAGAAAATTATTGGTATCAGTGCTTGTTAGCCACAAGCACATTTATGATAGTATGTCTCCATTATCTTTGTTGTTTCAGGCGGTGCTGTTGGGTCTTTTCGCAAACTTGTTTCGCAAGCTTGTGAGTGTACTTATTTGCAGTGTTGAACCTTCACAACCCATTGTGTTCACGTGCGCGAGACATGAATTTTCAGCAATACAAATTGCTGGGGCTCTTCTGGTTCTTTGTAGGTGCAGGCACACTGGGGAAAAACTGTAGCATTTGGTATCTGATCTCACGATCAATTCGCGAGCGCAGCTTGAACACAGTTTCTTGTCGACGTCACAGCTATGTGTTGGCTTGTAAACAACATTTGTTTTCCATTTTTGGTGAGATGCAAGGAAGGCAAGGAAGGGCGATGGTGGAACCATTGGTGGAAGTTTCTACAGAGCAGGTAGTAGTTCTTCACGGATTGCACGGTTCCCATTCGAGGGTGCTGACTGATTCCTTGTGACAGGCCTTGTAAGGACATGTTGAGACCCTGCCCAGGGCAAAGGTGAGTTTGTCAGATTTTTTTCATCGTGGTCTCCTTGCCACGTCTCTGCGCGAGGCTTTGCTAGTCAGATCTGGTGATGAATCGTGGAAGTTCAGAAGGCTTCCAGAACCGGGGGAAAGGTGTTTCAAGCCCGAAATTGCCACGATGCTACACCATCGGAATTGTGGTTTTGTATTGTTTTAGACTGTTGAATACTTGTACTACAACATGACAGTTTTGTCGACAATTTGCCAGTTCTGGATCAGGCTCAAAGATCCATCGTTAATCATTGATAAATATGATAGGAGATTTGCTGTGCTAGCTTTCATTCGTGTGCTGCCATGGACCCAAATCCATCCATTTGTGTTGACCCAGAAATGCTGAGAACGAAAATAATGAACGAAGAAGAATTTCAACCAGAGGATGGAGACTTGTACATCCCAGATGACATGCCGGAGACGGTTTTCCAAGGATTGCCAGTCTTTTCAGACCGCAATATGGTTTTGCTAGGCACACCGGGATCTGGAAAAACAACATTGTACAACAAGCTGACAGGCTTACAGAGCAGAACTTCCAATGGGTGGGAGGCATGCACACAAGAATGCGCCGTGGGTAGGTGCCTGGCTCCTGCTCATGGGCTTCAAATAGTAGACACTCCTGGCTGTACGTTGAATTGGGCACAGGTGGCTCATTCCCTGGAGGTGAGGAAAGCCTTGACCGAGCGCTCTGTGATCCAGATCGTTGCAGTGGAAAGCCTCCCCAACAACTGCAGGCAAGCAGGCTTGGAAACTGCTCTTGAACCGATTGATAGAATCATGAGCTGTTGCACATTTCGGCAAGATGCCTATGGCGACGACGTGTGCACCAAGGGAGGAGCAAGCACACCATTCAGAACGCGGGTCTTCTTGGTGTTGACCCATCGGGATCGCTTCAATACTTTGCCTCGAGGGCAATGGAAGAAGTACATAGAGAGCATTCGAAGAACATATCCTTGGATTGGCCAAGTTGCCATGATTGACCAACGTGTGTCAGTGGAATGGCTTTACAATACCATAGTGCTGTGTGCGGGTTTTGCCCCATTGTGTTCAACTTCTCACTACATCCCCATGTTCGAGTTCTTCGCAAAGTTCCCCATTGGTGCCGCACTGCTTCCAGAACACAAGGGCATGGTCGGAGCTCAACGGAGCCGTTTAATGAGAGGAATCCAGGCTGCACGAAGAGTGGTGAACGGTCTGCAGCAGGATCGCAGGGAAAAAGACCTTGGGCCAAAGCTATACTGCTTGATCCAGTTTATGGAGAGCCTCTACGAAGAGACATCGGAGCAAGCTGCTGCAAAGTTGCATGCTTGCGTGTCACAAACTGTCACTGGCACGGGAAGTCTACCCATCGTGTTCCAAAAGTGGAATCGGCTCGACCTGACGTATGCTGTCAAGGCTGACTTTGCACCTTTTTATCTCGACTTCAGGATTGAATTGCGGAACCTGTTTCCAGAAAGTGCCAATTTCGCAGCGATATACAAGAAATGTGTTAGCTGTAAAGCGATTTATACAAGACAGCAACTCGGTTACGTTGCCATCCCTTGCCCTGCGGCGAAGGCAAGCTTCAAAGAGCCGAGTTTTATTTGCAAGCCCGATGACATCAATGGCTCCTTGATAATATTGGAAGAATACCAAAGTGAAGAAGATTGGAATGAAGAGACCTCATCGTCCAGTGAGTCCAGCGCAGAGTCAAATTCTAACGGTTCTAACGTTGGGCTTTTTTGTCGCTGCGTGTCAAAGCCTATTTCGTTGTGTAGGAAGCTGATTCGTGCAATGAGCTGCAACCACGTGACTGGCAGTGTGTCGCAGAATTCAATCGAATGTGGTTTGATGCTGGAGTGGGATGTTATGCCATGCGTTAGTAAGCTGGATATGACGCAGGCTGACCACCTGCGCTTGAAAACAACAGATCAAATCAGAAGCTCGTGAGGATTAGACACAGACTCAGTTTCCGGTTGGTTGGGCCAGAAAAAGCGTGTGGACGAAGGGATGTTGACTCCTACGACCAAGCATCAACTTGAAGAGCTTGGTGCGACTAATCAGTACCAGTACCATCAGTAGAACGCATAGCAGACAAAATTCCCAAAAGTCGTGTGTAGCTGCGATAGGTGCAGTGTACAGGTGAGAGCGGAGAACCTCGGAAGCAGTTGTCAAGTCTACGCCAACCAAAGCTGCTGGAAAAGGATGGAGACAAGATGCTGCAAGCTCCAGCGGCATTGATGAATTCTCATGAGTTTCAAGACCATGGAAGAGACTTCCATGCAGTGTTTGGCCGGCAAGGCGATTGCTGTTTTCAAACGTTTCCATAATAGCCACAAGATTTCGATATTCTGGCAGGATAGCCTGTGTTCTTTTGGTGAAGGTGCCGCTAGTGCATATGTGTCATTACGGAGGCGTCAGTCTTTGTTTTCAATGTTGATGCCCAGGTCGAACATTGTACCAAATCATATTTCAAACCGTCTTTGGAAACTACAGGAAACAAGACTTCATGGATTATTTCTAGCCATACGGCGTTTATATTGGCGTTTTGCTTTTGAGGCTGAAGACCTGCAGGCCAATGCCAGAAGAAAAGAAGGTGCGAAAACAAACAGACTCAGACATGTTTCTACTTTTTGACTGAAAATTTCAGGACAATTCATGAGTGGTCAAGTCAAATCTCTCAAGTGTTTGCCCTCTTTGATTTGAAATTTGAACCATGTGCTGGCTCAAGACTAGTCCCTGAGTTTTTTGAAACCGACACTTGCGAGGTGTGTTTTGTGTTTGCTATGCTTGGTTTGTTCACGTTCATATTTAGTGCCAGCACTCCCACATGATACATATGTATATTTACATCTATTTATGTATATACGTGTTTACGTATGATTGTATTTATTTATTCATGCGTTCATTTATAATAAGTTCATATATTCACTCATTTATTCCCCACCTGCCAGGTGAGGGTTGTTAGATTTCATCAGAGCCAATCCTTCTCCTCCTTCTTCCTTCCTCCTCCTTGCCCTCAACCGCCAGTGTATGTCAGTGAGTACCGCTGGACCTCAACGGCCAATGCCCGATCTCAGTGAGCACCGCTGGACCTCAACCACCAGTGTCCAAGCTCAGTGAGCACCGCTAGACCTCAACCGCCACTGTCCGATCGCAGTGAGCACTGCTGGACCTCGACCGCCAGTGTCCGCTCTCAGTGAGCACCGCTGGACCTCATCCGCCAATGTCCCAGCTCAGTGAGCTCCGCTGGACCTGAACTGCAGGATGCCAGAAAGAATGGCATATAGAATCGCAGAAAGAATGCCAGAATATGTGTCAGATAGAATGCCAGAAGCTATGCCAGATAGAATGCCAGAAGGAAATGCCAGAAGATATGCCAGAAAATGTGCCAGATAGCATGCTAGAAGGTATGCCAGATAGAATGCCAGAAGATATGCGAGATAGAAGGCCAGAAAGATATGCCAGATAGAATGCCAGAAGATATGCCAGAAAATATGCCAGATAGAATGCTAGAAGGTATGCCAGATAGAATGCCAGAAGATATGCCAGATAGAATGCCAGAAGATATGCCAGATAAAATGTCACCATGTTCTGCCATGGTGGGGATCACTCGAAGTGAAATAATTCATTTATCTATTTAAACCGTTGTCTATCCAGTCATTTTTGAATTATGAAATTATGTCTCTATTTATTCATGTATTTGTTCATGTATTCAGTTTTATGTAAGTACAGCAAACGTACACGCACATATATTTATATTTTAAACATGTACAAATACGACTGATCTATAAATATGTATGTGTAAATGTACATATGTTATAATGTGGACTGGCACTTGTCCGTGCAAAGGGCAACGGCCTGTTCGGATCTGGTTTTGCCATTGTGATTTTGTCAACTGATTCGATCGTTTATCATGTATCTGGCAGAGATTGCAACGCGGGTGCCTGTCCCAATGAGTGTTCAAATCTTCAACATTTGCCTAGTCCAACCAGCGCTTGCAATGGCAGTGCCGGCAAAACTGTTTGCAGCTTTTCCGGGGCACAAAGATGGCGACCTGGCTGGAATCTACCATTTGCAGGCACAAACGCGGAATGGACTTGCAACGTGGAAATGCAATCCTGATAAATGGTTGCACCATACCGGTGAAAGGTGGATGTTTTCAAAATCCAAAACAGACATGGAAAACTGGAAAGGGAATTTTGTCGGCATGAGTGTGACTAGATCGGTGCCTCCGCCGCAAATTTTGGAAGAAGGTTGGCTGGACGATAGTGGTGTTAGTGTAGTTTTTCACCTGTCCAACAGCAGATGGCCGAATGACGTGTTTGTAGAAGTTCCGGAAGGCCACGCGGAGGCAAAGGTGGCTGGACTTTACAAACTGCACGAAGATGTACATTGCGGATCACCCGCATGGAAGTCTAGCCATGATGGCATGGATTTTTGGCTCTACAACAGTGGTGACCATTGGCGTATTTCCGAGTCGCTTGGAGCCGTGGACAGCAAGATTCTAGGGTACGGGGGCACAATTCCTGTTGAAGAGGGAGTCCAATGGGGTCTCAGAACAGGAGGAAAATGGGAAAGGTTTGGAATGAAAATCTCCCATTTCAACTTTGACATGTGGAGCCTGTTGTTGCGTGTTGAGGTTGGTTGCTCGCAAGTGGAAGGCATTTATATGTTGCAAAGAAATGTTTGCAACGGGATGCCAGTGTGGAAATCAGTACAGAAGTCAGTGCTGGGTGAGACACTTCTTTGCCGCCATGCAAATGGACATTGGCGTATTGGGAGCTGTTTCCAATCTGTGGCGAAAGCAGGGGGCGCACCACCTGACGTTCGTGCCCAATGGCAGTACCGGGAAAATGAAGATTCCCAATGGCTCCGCAAAGGGCATGTCACGTGTGTCGACAATTGGCCCTGGTGCTTTGTTTCGAAGTCTTGTCGACAAATGCTTGACGTAACCCAGAGATACAAGCACAACCCTGCAGGATTTGAAGCGACGCCAGTGCCAGCAGAAAGCAAATCATTTGACTCACTGCAGCAATTTCTGAAGGTCCAGCAACCAGATCAACTGGGCAAGGGACGGGATGTCGAGAGTGGTCGAGATCAAAATTACACGAATCTTGAATTGGTACATGCGTGGAAGGTACATTTGCCAGCTGCTTCTGCAGCTTATTGCGACAGCAGAAGGCGTGTCAAACATGAAGCTTCAGCAAGCATACTGCAGGATATGCCAACGCTGACCACAGATCTTGATCGTCCCGCAAAGGATTTGGGTCAACTAGATCCTCAACATGAGCTAGATGATGCAGTAAATGAGAAGTTTTTGCTGCATGGCACAAGCCTTGAGATGCTACCGCTGATTTTGCGCAACGGACTAAGCGAGAAGTTTAGCAACGGACTTTTGGGTAAGGCCGTTTACTTGGCAGATAGGGCTGAGAAAATGGATCAGTACCCTCGAGCACAAAAAAGAACAGAGGCTGAATTTTTGCAGTATTTGACAGGCCCACTGTACCAAAGAGAGAAAACTCATATTGATCACGTTGATGGTCTCTTCTATTGCCTTGTGGTTCGTGCAACGTTGGGTTACTATCTCAGTAAAAAGAAATTCCCACCTGACCTTTGGGCGACGCAGGACAAGAGTGAACTCCGTGCAATTCCGCACTCATTGCCTGCCATTCCGCACCATTCGCTGGTTGCAGAGACAGGAGGAGCTCTGGAGCGATTCAAAGAATTTGCGATCTACAATCGTGACCAAACCTGTCCTGAATTTGTGTTGGCTTACAGAAGAGTCAACAATCCTTCAGGACAGAAGCTCCGTACTTTCCAACAGGACCATCTGAGGCATTTTGGCAGGCGATATGCTGCAGTGCCGGATCTGTCACATTTGAAAGCTGATTTGCCGCCTGCATCTCAGGAAAAGATCAGAGGATTGCAACAAAGAATGCAACCACTGGAGCACGAAGGCTTGCTGGAGCACAAAGGCCTGTACCAGCTGACTCGACACAGCAGAGGTGCTCCAGTTTGCAGAGCTGTGCAGCAGCACTTCGACCGTGTAAAGTTCCAAGCTGACGTCGTTTCTGTATGGGAAATCGGATCAAATATGCTCTCCAGCCAATATTTCATCAACCGGGAGAAGGTACGATCAGAGCTCTCCTCTGATGCCGCTGAATTGGCAAAAAGATCTGGTCGCAGCCCAAAAGTCAGTCCTCCACCGAAGGGCATCGATGAAGTGAAAAATTTCCTGCCGGAGGGCCTCCATGCTTCACTCAATGAAACACTCCTATTCCATGGCACTACGCCAGAAAGACTTTGCAAGATCCTCCATGGTGGCTTCAATGAGAGATTCAGTGGTGGCTTGTATGGCCATGGGACGTACTTGGCAGAAGACATTGAGAAAAGCCACGGTTACACAGCTTTGGATAGTCAGCCTGAAGACCATTTAGCGTTTTTGCACAAACAGCTCTTTGGGGAAAACCGTAGCGACCACCCAATGCAAGGTGGTCACAGATATGTTTTCATTTGCCGTGTTTGTCTCGGTTTTCCTCTTCATGTTGGCAGCACACTGGATGCAACTTCGCGTGCCTTTGTTCCAGGTGGTTCCTACGAGCTCATACCTTTTGCTGGCCACATTCCTCATCACTCACTTGTTGCAGACGGGGGTTGGCTGCGTGGGCTTTTCGGCAAAGTGCCCCGCGAATTTGTCGTGTACCGAAGCCAATACATCATGCCTATTATGTTAGTTGCTTACCGGAGGAAGTGACAATGACAACCCATTGAACATGTTGGATGTTGGCCATGAAGAGAGTGTGGCAGCTGCTGAAGTGAAACCAAAAAAAGGTGCGCCAGCTTCGTGCTATGATTGCATACTTTGAACGTGATTCAGAGCTCGCATTTATGCCATCTACTCTGCCGCAAATCTTCATCAGTTCTTGACAACGTTGATGAACGGAGGCATAGAGATTTGCTAATGTGTTGAGAGCTGCGGAGACCAGCGATGCCACTTGGTTGAGTCTACCTGCTGCATGTGATGGGCTCGATGTAGATACGAATTGTTGTGCAGGCTCTGAAAGAGTTCTTGTAGATTGGCGAGTCTAGCTGGAACTGTCAGTTGCCAGTATGCCTGTCAATGCGTGCAATACAATCTTCTGCAGTGTTTAGGTATATGTATGTGCATGTGTGTGTAGTGTGACATAGCCTATCGCAACATAATGCAGTCTTATTTGCGCACATATGCAAACCTGCATGTATGCCATGTTCTCGTATATGATGTCACTGTATGACATGTTGTGTACCCAATATTGCCTAATGTATTCTAGGAACATAGCCTAGTGCAATGCAACAGAGTCTGCTCATGGCAATGTAAAGAACATTTAATGTCAAGTAATCTCAAGTACTAGTACATATGCAAATAGATGACTGCATGTGTGCCAATAGAAGCAGCTTGGGTTCTTTGCACTAAACCCAAGGGACGTTCCTGAACACATCACAGTTCCCGCGGAATGGAGTGAATTGGTGAAATTCAACGACCCTATCCAACGCAACATTGCGCAGGTGGCTTCCCGATTCACTAATACAAGCAGCCCGCGCAAACAGAACCACACGGTCACCCGTGTTGTCACCTTGTGTGTTGGTGCACGCTTGCAGTGGTCCGGTTGATTTGGACATCCAAAGTCAGCTGTGATTTTTTCTGTGACTTTGTAAACCCGTTTGCCAGCATGGCTTGTCCGTTTATCCGTAAGAATCATTTTTCTTTCTCCCGTTTCAAGGTTTTCACGTAGATTTGAGACTTGATTAGCGCTTTCCAGCGCTTTTGATCACTGATGTTGAATTACCAGACTGTAAGAGCTAGTTTCCTGTAAAGATCTTTAAAGAATCACTGTTGGATGACAAAGTCTCCTCACCCACTGAATTGGGGAGAGTATACAAGCCGTTTGGGGTCCACTGGCCCGTCCATAGCTGTTATCGCGTCCCACAGTACCCCACCTGCAACTGCCAATATCTAAAATAATAGGTTCCCTCCATTGATTTTGCAGGACTTTCCTCCAGAGCCCACAGGCAAAAACTCCAGTCGAGGTGAAACATTTCATAGTAGCTCTAGGGAGAATCGAACCGTTGTGCATGTGCTGGAGACGCTTGCCCAATTGTTGCGAGAGTATTTGTCCGATAAGAAGCCAGATACCCAGTGGATTTGACAGTTTCGATGTCTTTGGGATTCATGAAATTTGATGTTGGAGCTCCATAGTTGCATCTGTTGGTGAAACTGGATGCTCAGAACAAAAGGCAGCGACTTCTGGATCCTCCATGAACGCACATTCATCTTCTGAGGCGCTTCCAAGAATAAGAACGTTCGATGGTGTGACAACAGCGGAATTCAACGCTCTGGTGCAGTTCCTTGGTGACAAGCTCTGAAGCTCACACCAAGCCTTCAAGGGAAGAGTGTTGCACTTCAAGTTGTGTCCCTAGTATTGGTGGGCTGTATCCTGATCTTACAATCATTGCCAGTTGTACCAGCCAGTATCCAAATCTACAGCTGCTTCATGCCATTGGTGTAGCTCTAGATAGATCTACGAGACCCCCCGATGCTATCCTAGTCTTTTAAGTGACTGGGATTACTGATCCCTTGTAGTACAGGCCACTACGCAGTGTGCAAACCACATTTCTACTCGTATTTTAGCTATTGTCTATCAACTTCGAGATGTCATACTACTCTCTGTATAATATGTGTCTATATCACTCATTAGTCAACATTATCGATATCATTCGCTAAAGTTGGAAATCATATGATTACCTCTACTCATCTCCTAGCCATTTGCTCACCCTATAGGCCTTCTATCTTCTTATCTTGCCATTCCTATGCTCTCTCTGCGTTCCTTTTTTCTATGTCTTTACAACGCTAGTCTTGTGATGTACCAGTACCCAAGACCAACAAGAAAACCACCAAACCCTCAACATGCAGCGGAAATGATCAACCCACAGCGGTTGCCGCGGGTGGGTGAGGGTCATATCTACTGCAAATAAATGGCCTGATTGGCAGCTCAATGGTACTTGGATGTGCAGCTGGGGTTCTAACCATGGTAATAAGCCCTACAAGGTAGCTTACAATGCCTAGAAACCATGGTCAGTGACTCCTTACTAAGTGGGGGTGCAAATCCAAGTAGCTTCTGTGGAGTAGAAGTAGTGATGATATATGAATAAATGAGTAATGATATACTGATAATCCGCTCGCAAATTTGATGCGTCGCCTTGTTCTCTTTATGGGCTGCTCCTTGGTGGATTTATCCGATTCTTGCTCCTCCAGACGCATTCGCATCAGCTGCAGCTGCACTTGCTGCAAGCGCAGTTTTTTCTAGCCATAGCTGCGCAAGTGGGATGATTAGAGAAAATTAGATGAAATCTTAAATGAATGGGAAACTTTCAGCCATGGTTCACTACGATTGACCATCATCATTAATCATCGTTCACCATGAGGTGAGCATGAACTATAACCTCTTTATCAACTAACCAGTACAAACCATCAATTAGCCATTAATGGCTACCCAGAATTAATAAACCCCTGGTTGATTAATAGGGGTATCCCCTAAAAGCCTTGGTTTTCCATTAAAATGGGAACCCCCGTAGTTAATCAACCAGGGGTTTATTAATTCTGGGTAGCCATTAATGGCTACCCAGAATTAATAAACCCCTGGTTGATTAATAGGGGTATCCCCTAAAAGCCTTGGTTTTCCATTAAAATGGGAACCCCCGTAGTTAATCAACCAGGGGTTTATTAATCATGGGTAGCCATTATTCACTATCACTTCACCACAAGTATACCATGATTAACCATCACTTAAGCGTCATTACGCATTGTTCAACATTGTTCAACAAGTATCAACCACTATTAAACAGTAGTGCTCTTTCTAATCACTGTTTCACAATCCTCAACCACTAGTGATTTCGCAGTAGCATTGGCGCTTTTATTAACCACAAGGCAATGATTCTGAACCATGGTTAAGCATCATTACTTCCTACTAGCAAGTATTCGACACTTATCAACCTTTACGAGTTAGTACAAATCATTTTCAAGCATTGGTTCCTTCCTCCTCAGCCATGATTATCATTGGCCATTAGAGCTAATCATGGAGAACCGTCCTCAACCCTTACTACTATTGTTCAATCATTACCAACCATTATTAAACATGATTTAACCATTGAATAGCCATCGCTTAGCCATCATTTTACCACTTTGACCCTGCTCAACCATGATCAAACCGGGACCCACTGTGGACCATGGAGCAGCTCTCAGCTTCAGGTCTTGTGGCGCCTGAGTCAGGACGGAACAACCGAGGACGAAAAAGGGAGGTTTCCAGTTGCGGAAACGTCTGCTCTGCGGCTTCGTTATGTGGCGCAACAACTTTATGGTTCATGCTTGGTTTGGCAACCTGAAAATATGGTGACATGGCGGATCATTGATGGTTCATGGTTGGACAGTTCATGGTGAATCAGTTATTGGTAATGGTTGGTTCGTGGTGATCATTGCCAGAAGGGACCAACCAACACTCATCATTGACCACTGGTTCGTTGGTTGGTTGGTTGCTTGATTTCTTGCTTGGCCGGTTGGTTGGTTGGCCGGTTGGTTGGTTGGCTGGTTGGCTGGTTGGTTGGTGATCAATGGTTGGTTGACCGTTTGATGGCGATGGTTGTTGATAATTGCCAGTTCTCCCATCAACACCAGTAGTATATGTTTTAACAAACGGCTCCAAAGGCCATCCAAGAATCCTTCAATAGCGTAATGCAATATATTTTTGACATATAATATATGTACATATATGTATAAGATGCTCATATGAGACAAAACCAGCATAAAGAATCCAATTGCGTGAGTATAGAAGTAATATCCTCTCAGAGTTCTGTTGCGTTTGTCCTACCTTGGGGTGCGACTGTTTCCCTCACCGCCTTCAGCTGGCCAGACGTCAGAAAACAGGATGATATGTCTTCAGCGAAACCATACCGCAACATCTCATTTTGGCCACCAAAATTCGAAGAATATATCCTGATGTTTTACCTTCCAAGATCTGAGTTGATTTGGACAGATGGTTTTCTCCAGCTCAATGCAGTACCACTGAATGGAGTCCGCACGACAGCAGTAAAGAAAATTGGACAGAGACTCTTCGGAATTTCCAGCATTCATACCTGGATTCCCTATTGTAACTGGTGACTGATGATTTTTAAATTTCAGGTTAGTTTGCCGGTGTACTGAGAGAAAAAAAACAAATTTTTGACTGTTTTGGGACAGACTTGCGCGTTCCTGAGATGGTTTCAGCGTACGTTGGAGCCTCAGCAACATTGCAGGCGAAGCGCTTATGGTACACACATCCCACGGCTGGTGGAAGCTAGATACTAACTAGTCAGTTTGAAATTTCCTCAACAAACACGTTTCAGAATTGGTAGTCTTTGCAGAAACTGCAAAAGTTCTCATGATATCAGTTGACCAGAGGGGCTGCTGATGAATCATATTATCCCCAAAGTATTTGTATAGCAGGTGTATGCAGGATCATGCTCCATTGATATTATCGCATCTTGATTAGAAACCATGCGCAATGATTGATCAGCAAGATCCTGTTGATCCTTGGCAATCATTACACTCATTAGACCGTCAATTGTTCGGGTGCCGCCGGGCTGACACTTTGCCATTTCGGTTCGAAACTTCATGTGATGGATCAGCCACCAAAAACTCCCTAAGCCAATCATTGAGTACTCACTCCAGCATGTAAAACAATCCTGAAATCGCAGCATTGGATGAAGCCCCTCCAAAGGTTGGTTTCGTGTCCAACGTGAAGCTCAAAGTCCGTGTTTGTCGTTGATATGGATGCATCTAAACCGGTTTCGTAAAACTCAGGGGTGTACTGATTTCGACTTGGCGGCTTGGCCTCAACCCTGAGCACAATGGGTGCTTTCATTGCGAGGCAAGGGGGCAACAGGTCGTGGCATTCGGGTCGGTCCGTCTGACTGTACTTGCGACAAGTGCACTATTGAACCAACAAGTTAAGCAATCATCCATGTGCATCTGTGTTTTCAACACATGTCTGTATATTCTTGTTTGTCTGTATATGCTTCTCATGTCACCACATCATCACGACGCAGCGAGCCTAAAGGGGTAACCTGTTACTAAACGCCGGTGCTCGTTGGTCCCAACGCATGTGCGCAATGCGGTTGTGGTTGGAGGCTTCCGGGGGCCATGACTTTGATGCCCCAAGAGCTGAAGCAGCTGTCCAGAGAGGACTGTAACCAGCGCCTGTCCTTGGAGGACCGGCGGTTACGACCGCGCGGAACGGTGGGAACGGATTTGGGTGGCGCCATGGTAGCGAGCTGATGCCTCAAGCTGCTTAGTGGTGGTTACTTCGGCCACATTTCCGGAAACAGCCATTGAACTTTGAAGCACTCGAAGTCATGAAACCACGGTTGAATTGAAGATCGGAGTTCCTCAAAACCATGAAGTGTCCGGATTCAAATCCTTGTTGATCATTCTCAATTATTGATCAAGATCATTTGAACTTTGATGTCGAGCTTTCCTGTCGATTGCCAGGCTCATTACTGCCTGATACTCTAAGGTTATGATACTCCTACCTGGTATGTACTCACTTTCATCATTGGTTGTGAAAATGCGAGCTTTGTGAGATGCTTTGTGAGATGCCACCTCCAAATCACAGAAAGATTGCTCAACGAAGATGAAACATTTCTGATTCTGTCTTGCATTCGAATTTTTCACCGCCTTTTCGTAGGCTGAATCCTACAAGTCGGAGATGAGCGATGACGAGATTCGGCTGCTGCTGGAGAAGTGCATTGGAAGCAAATACTGTCGCTGAGCTGCACTCCACCAAATATCCAGGACAGAACTGTGTCTCATATTTGGCAGTGGGTTGATTGGTTGGCAAAAAGGAAAACAGTTTCGCCAGTCATGTGGGATACTTTCCAACGACATGAACAGCATTCGTACATTCAACAGCAGTTCGGTGCATATGAACTATAACAGCGCACAGCCAATCATGATTTATGAGAATGGATCCACTTTCGTGCCTTCCCGAAGCACCTGATCACGAACGATGGCTAGAAACTCGAAGCATAGTGGCTTACCAACACCAGGTAGTGATCCCAGAAATGGTGAAAATGCGACTATCGGCCTGGGAACCCCCTATAATTGATGCTTAGACCAAGGGTTTGGCCAATTTTCTCATCCACCCCAGTGAGAATCGTCCTTTCCCCAGCTACGGATGGTTCATGATGAACCACTGGTTCTAATGTTGGGTTTAGTAGAACTACTTGGCGGCTTCCCAGGTAGTGATTCATGGTCCCTGATGGTTCAGGTGAACTCTTTGCCCCTGCTATGGCGGCAGCGTTCGTGGTCTACTTGTGCCTTGCGGCGGTCTTGCCATCCGATGGCTATGCTTTGTCCGCTTTGGCTGCAGTGTGCCTCAACGCACTCAACACTGGTCCGTCGTGCTCGTCATTGATGGGTTATGATGGCAAATTGTGGCCTATCGGAATGGTTCATTTTGCTTCAATCATGACTAATCATAGCATGGTTGCGACCCACTAGCGGCCAGCAACGATTTTCCGCAGGCGAAGCTGAGATTCAACATAAAGCACCAGCAGTTGAAGCAGCTCGACAGCTGCGTTGGATTTCCGAGGCCCGCTCCCATGATCCTGGCACTGCGTGGACGTGAGGTCCAAAGACGCAAGGCGTACGGGGGTGGGTGGCAGTCCGCGACTGAGGATGTTGGCGTGCTGAAGTCACCACATGATTGAGGATGGCTCAGGATGGTTAGTTAGTGATGCTTTGATGATTGGTGATGGTTAAGGATGGATGGTATTGGTGAATGATAGTTGGTCGTTCTGGTTTGTGATGCTGATGGTTCAATGATGTATTTTCGAATCCGTAGCTGAGTATCCAACAATGGCGAAGTGCAAAAAACCCGCTGCTCTTCCAGTTCTTGGGACTGCCATTGCCAACTGATCATCGAGAACCTGTGATGCGGCTGTTGCGGCATCGTTTTGAGCCGTCTCCAAAAACGGTGGTGCCTGCAAGCACCTCCCACAATAACCATTGTGAATAGTGTACCAGCAGTTTTGGGGGTACACATTTCTGGATACACCCACATGTATATTCCTGTATCAAAATGACATATTAACTGGGATTCGTTTGGCAGTACTGTTTATTTTGGATCCTTCCCATTGTGCCTGCAGAGCCTGCTGACTGGGTGCAATATCAAAAGGGGTGATAAGTACAAGAGCAGCCCCAGCAGCAGTAGCCACGACAACATCA
>VSDK01011094.1:236399-262420 GCA_009767595.1 Symbiodinium kawagutii | reverse complement strand
GAATGCCCATAGCAAGAGTAACAACAAAAACAAGAAGAACAAACATAATCATAAGAGGAACAACAAAAAGCCAGTCACGTAGGAACGCAGTTTCCAGTTCAGCTGGTGATAAAACAGATGTCTACAGTTCAATACAAGCAGCATTTTGTTGTAGTTGCAGATGTTCTGCCCGTTTCATCTGCCAAGATATTTTTGTTCGCGTCAGCAACCCCCATAATAGATCGCGAATGGCATCATCAATTGCTTCAGATACACCCGAGCAGCATCCAAAGTTCAAGCCGCTTGCTGCTGATGGGAATGAATATCAGCTGTGTGTGATGCCGAGCTTCTCACAAGCGGTAGATCGAACCTTCAGAAGTCACAGCTGCATATTTTTGAAAACGGTTCAGGTCTGTTTTGAGGACCAAAGCCCTTCCAATTTGCCCTTTGGTGGGTTGGTATCAACCCAACGGTTCGCTAGTCATGTCTTTGTGGGTTGAGCCTGCTGAATCGTGGGTTAGCTGTTGGAGGTGGTTTGTTGCGCTCCTGGGAGGCAGCCTGACACCGTGGAGCCACCCATCGATTCGGAGAAAAAAGAACACCCGGCGTATGGTGGCGGCTGGTCTGTTGCACTATTGAAAGCTGTTTAAGGCACATGACATGGCAGATTTTGCAAACAGAAAAACATTTGCAGGAGATGGAATTGCAAACATCTCACGTATCTTTTGGTAGAGAAAGGTGGAGGTCATGTTGTGGGGTTGTGCTGCAATCACTCGATCGTGTTCGAATAAAGAGTAGTCAGACAATCATGAAATCTTGCCAGTGAGAAAACATGTACGTCATTCCCACGAGATTACTGCTCTTTTTGCCCAAAAGAACCTCTTCTTTGCTTTCGTTTCTGATTGAAAAGCATCATTTAATCCTTTGATACCGACAAGAAGTCAATGCCTGGTTGATCTATGACTGCATGTCCAGGTGATAATAGTTAAGTACTTGATTCATGATGCAGAATGGTAGATCCATCTTGACAAAACCATGCTGGTGAAAATAAGATATAAATAAGGAGTAGGTAAACTGGCTACGGTCATGGTCTACCAGCACCTGGGTAAACGGTGGAAAGTGATGATAGTGATGGAGGTTGGAAAGCCGGATCATGTGTGCTTGACCATCTTTCTTTACCATGTTTACTGTTATTAACCATTATGACCACTATTATATAACCACTATCAACATTGGTCATTATCCAAATCGAGTTTTACCTTGGCAAAGATGGTCAAGTGATGGTGGTTGAACGATGGCGCAACGCCACTGCCTGTGCCAAGGCCATCCTCCTTCAGCTCTGTGCGGCTGGACTGTGCCTGGTGGCTGGGGCTCCCAGAGGGTTGGGGGGCGTCGCCACCCCGACATAGCAAGCACCAGGGGCAAGGGTTGGTTGGGTTGGTTGGGTTGGTTGGGTTGGTTGGGTTGGTTCGTAGTCATGTGTCATCATTCTTAATGACGGCTCGGCATGGTTGACGATGAGGGTTGACTGGAATATTGGTGAAAAATAGTGTCCGGTACTGCTGGGTGGTGCTCAAGGAGCTGCTTGATAAAAGGGGAGAGTAGGCATCTATAATCAGCTGGTTTCCCAGCTGCTGTTGGCTGTTGGAAGTGCCCTAGGCTTCTGCCCACCCGTTGGTTTGAGGCTATGATCTGGTGAGTTGGTACAGTACTTTTTTCTGGGCAGTTGGCGCTTTTTTTGTGATGGTGAAGGATGAAATCTTGCACTTGATGTTTAATGAAGCTTTTGTTCGCTATGTCGATGAAAGGATGAAATCTTGTACTCGGTGTTGAATGAAGCTTTTTAACACTATGTTGCGAAGGATGAAATTTCGCCCCTGGGGCTGAATGAAGCTTTCTGTCACTGGGTTGGGTCTTTGATCGTGTTGGACTATGTCGCCCACGTTGCACTCATTTTGGGGCTACCGTCTTTCCACCCCAACATGTTCGTTTAATGGATTGTTTGACTCTATTTAGTACTGATGGTTCGAGGTGATGGTTGAGGGCCATGGCTCCGGTTTTTGTTTGTTTTTGCATTCCCAAGGGGAATCCTCCTAAATCCGGGGTAGGCAGACTCCCGCACTGTAGAATGCAAATGCATACATACATACATACATACATACATACATACATACATACATACATACATACATGCATACCCCCGGGTGTTGCACATTTTGGCTGGGGGAGACTGCTTGGGATGGGGCGGACCCCGGGGGCGGCGCTAAGGGTTTGCTACCGACGAGCACCCCCCATCCCCTCTCCGATGCCTGTGCAAGAGCGACAGTGCCGCGTTTGCTTCGGGAGCTCCTGGGGCTTCTGCTCGCCCCAGCGTGTTGCTCCACCTTTTACTTGTGATGGTTGGTGTTCGTGATTTGGAGCTTTGGGGTTTCCTTTCTGCTTGGGTTGTTTGCTTGTTTGTTTGTTTGTTTGTTTGCTTGCTTGCTTGTTTGTTTCTTTGTTTGTTTGTTGTGGATTGTGATCGTTGTTAAGTGGTTGGGGCTTCCGCCCGCCCCAGTGTTCTCTTTTTTGGCCATGGTGGCCGGTGTCTGTGTTGAGGGGGTTGTTTTCTTGTTTTTGTTGCCGATTGTGTTTGTTGTCTGGCGGTTGCGGCTTCCGCCAGCCTCAGGTTTCTCTTTTTTTGCCGCGTTGGCTGGTGTCTGTGGTTGCGCAGGTTGTTTTTTTTCTTGCTGCGGTTTGTGCGTGTTGGTGGTTGGGGCTTCCGCCCGCCCCAGTGTTCTCTTTTTTGGCCATGGTGGCCGGTGTCTGTGTTGAGGGGGTTGTTTTCTTGTTTTTGTTGCCGATTGTGTTTGTTGTCTGGCGGTTGCGGCTTCCGCCAGCCTCAGGTTTCTCTTTTTTTGCCGCGTTGGCTGGTGTCTGTGGTTGCGCAGGTTGTTTTTTTTCTTGCTGCGGTTTGTGCGTGTTGGTGGTTGGGGCTTCCGCCCGCCCCAGTGTTCTCTTTTTTGGCCATGGTGGCCGGTGTCTGTGTTGAGGGGGTTGTTTTCTTGTTTTTGTTGCCGATTGTGTTTGTTGTCTGGCGGTTGCGGCTTCCGCCAGCCTCAGGTTTCTCTTTTTTTGCCGCGTTGGCTGGTGTCTGTGGTTGCGCAGGTTGTTTTTTTTCTTGCTGCGGTTTGTGCGTGTTGGTGGTTGGGGCTTCCGCCCGCCCCAGGTTTGTCCTTCTCCGCCGTGGTGGCAGGCATTTGTGGCTGGCTGCATCGGGGTTTTCTTTGTGCTTGGGTTGTTCTTTTGCTTTTTTCGCTGCGCTCGGCACTTGTTGAGGAGTTGGGGCTTCTGCCCGCCCCGCGGGGTTGTCTTTTTTCCGCCGCTGTGTGTGGCCGTTGTGCCTGCTTCAGTGATTTGGGGTTTCCTTCGTCCCTGTTTTTTTTCTGCTTTGTTTGTGCTCTGCATTTGTTGCTCAGTGGTTGGGGCTTCCGACCGCCCCATGTTTCTCCTTGTGGGTGTGTTCTTTTTTGTTGAGGTTTGTGTATGTATAGTGTTTCGTGGTTGGGGCTTTTGCCGGCTGCAGTTTTCTCTTTTTTGGCTGTGGTGTTTTATGTTTGTGCTTTGGTGTGTGGGGTTTCTTTGGTGCTTGAGCTGTTCTTTTTGCTTGTTTGTTGTGGCCTGTATTTGTTGTTCACTTGTTGGCTCTTCCGCCCTTCGAATTAGTGTTAACTAGTGGATTTTTTCAAAAATCCGCACGCTCCTGCGCTGTGTGGGGCTGCTGGTGCTGGTTCGGGAGGTTGCTTTGTTGAAAGTTTGCTTGTTTATGGCGGAGCTGGTTTGTTTTTGTTGTAGTTGTTCTCATCGCTGTCGTTGTCGTTTTGTAGCGGTCGTGTTTGTTCCTTTTTCGTCCGTTTTCTTTCCTTGTTTTGCTAGATGGGCCACCAGAACCTGGCGGGGAGGAATCCCAATGACGATTGCGGAGTGTTCCCGAGATCTGCCGGGGGAGGTTGTGTCCTAGACTGCGGCTACTGCCGTGAGTCGCTTCAACAACAACAACATACATGCATGCATGCATACATACATACACACATACACACATACACACACATACACATACATACATACATACATACATGCATACATGCAAACATTACAATATTTCGACGGTTGGAGCCATGCGGTGCCAGCCATGGAGACTGATGGAAACTAACTATGACAAGCTATGTCAAGCATGTGGAAAGGTGTTGGAAAGCGCGAATTCAAAGAAATTAAGGAGGTCTAAATCTAAATGGGATTTTCTTCGAACTAAGGAGCTAAATCTCAGAGGTGGCCCGGCGCACAGCAGACCCACAGTTCACGCAGCTCAGCGCATCAGCTTCGTCGCTTGCAGTCAGTTGCTCAAAAAAGAGCGCGCTGTAGTAACATCATGGTCTTATGATCAGGCATGACCAACTGTCAGTGTTCATTTTTGGGACATGTGATGAAATCAATCGTTTATAATTTCATCTGTGCCAATAACTTTGGTGGACGTTAGTGTGAATCGCTATTTTCAGCATGTCCTGATATGTCCTGATCACTTGAGGCATGTCCACCGAACCCAAAGGAGAAGGAGATGGACTGTGCATTGGAAACGGAGGCGATGTCGCATTTTTCTTGTCCAGCTGTGCAAATGCAATAAGGGGGATTCACTCAGCATGCTTGCTTTGTATTCTGCACTTGTGGCACCTGCGGTTCAGGTGCGGCATTTGGGCAACTCAGTGCAGGAACTTACAAAAGTTCTCCGCGCTTTAGAGTCGAAGGCGCGTTTGTGTTTTGTTTTGCCACATCAAGACATGTGATTTAATTAATCGTTTATAGCTTCAACTATACCAATAATTTTTGTGGACGTTAGTATGAATCACTATTTTCAGCATGTCCTGAATGTCCTGATCGCCTGAGGCATGTCCACAGACCCAAAAGCAGAAAGAGATGGAGTCCGCCTTGGAAACGGAGGTGCGGCATTTGAGCAGCAGAGTGCAGGGGCTTACGACGGTACTCCACGCTTTATCATCGAAGGCGCATTTGGTTGCTGGCTTGTCTGGCCACATCCTGCCTTGACAACTTGGTGCCAGTTGTTGTGTGTCCACTGGAGATTTCCTCAGGTGGAGGCCATAGATCCGAGAACTTCGCGCCTGCGAAGAGCGCGCGCAGGTGAAAGGTTTGCGGGACACTTGTGCAAATACAAAAAGGGCGATCCTCAAACAATCCATATATATTGCTTGGAACCTGCGGTTCAGGCGCGGCGCTCCAAAAATTTCCAGGCTTTACGAAAGAAGGCGCGTCTGTTGGCTGGGCTAAGAAAGGCGCTTTTTTTTTTTTGCGTTCTTAGAACTGATTTGCCGGGCTGCGGCTTTCGAGGGGCTATGAAGCACCACTGGGTCACACATGTTCCCACGCAGAACATGTGGCAAATCGCCGAAGTCGTCGAATCGAGCCACGAGGGTGCAAGCGAAACGCTCCATGTTTTCAAGCGGAACGCGTGTTTGTTTGCTGGCTTGTCTAGTCACATCATCTTCGTCATTCATGTCAAGCAAAAAGGTGCGATCCAGTCATGAGTTGGTCATCATTTTCGTCGTTCATGTCACGCGAAAAGCTCCGACCCAATCATGAGTTGGGCATCAGTCATTTTCGTCCTTCATGTCACGCGAACCGCTCCCGCCCAAGTGTGAGTTGATCATCATCTTCGTCCTTCGCATTGCGCGAAATGCTCCGACCCAATCTTGAGTTTATCACATTTCGCATTCATGTCGCGCGAAATTCTCCGACCCAGTCATGAGTTGATCATCATCTTCGTCATTCATGTCGCGCGAAATGCCCCGACCCAATCATGAGTTGATCGTCATGGTGTTCGTTCATGTCACACGAAATGCGTCGACCCAGTCATGGGTTGAGCATCATGTTCTTCATTCACGTTGCGGAAAATGCTCCGACCCAATCATGAGTTGATCATCATCTTTGTCATTCCTGTTACAGGAGCTTTGGCCTTCAACTGTCACCTCATACAGTGAGTAGTTCATAGAATAAAATATTCGATTAAGCGAACATGTTGGGGCGGAAAGACGGTAGCCCCAAAATGAGTGCAACGTGGGCGACATAGTCCGACGCGATCAAAGACCCAACCCAGTGACAGAAAGCTTCATTCAGCCCCAGGGGCCAAATTTCATCCTTCGCAACATAGTGTTAAAAAGCTTCATTCAACACCGAGTACAAGATTTCATCCTTGCGTGCACATACCGAACAAAAATTTCATTAAACATCAAGTGCGAGATTTCATCCTTCACCATCGCCAAAAAAAGTGCCAAGTGCCCAGAAAAAAGTACTGTACCAACTCACCAGATCATAGCCTCAAACCAAAGTGCCCATTTCCCAGATCATAAATTTCTAAGACCAGCTCCAGCGGCCCGAGAAGTTACAGCAGCTGGGTGCAACAGTCATTTGGATAGCAGTAGGTGGTCTGCGGTGGAGTTGGTTCCACACAGCCAAAGGAAATCTTCCACATGAATTGCTGATCATGTCTTCCGGATGATCATCGGTACGGTAAGGGGGTCACTTCAGAACGCCAGGAAAGTGTCGCTTCAAAACGCAAGTTCAGGGTCGCTCCGAAACGCGAAGCATGTGTGCTGATGTAGGTTGGGCATGCGCATGCGTGAGTCCCAGATTGAGGAAATTTCATCCCCATGGAAGCCTCAGAACTCCTGTTTTTCCAGGGTCCATATGTTTGAACTATTGATTTTTTAGGGGCATTATTTGCGCCATCCAATTGGAAACAATATTACTATGACCCATCTAATCCCAAACCAGCCCCCCAAACCTACAGGTGTGTAGGAACCCTGCCAACCGTTGTGTGTGTGTGTGTGTGTAAGTTTAGGAACCCTGCCAACAATTGTGTGTGTAAGTGACCCCAAGGCCCCCCTAAACCCACCCCAGTCCCTTGTCCCGGTCCCCAAACCTACAGGTGCGTGGGAACCCTTCGTACAGTGGTGTTTGTAAGTGACCCCAAGGTTCCGCCCTAAACCCACCCCAGTCCCCTGTGCCGGTCCCCAAACCTACTGGTGTGTGGGAACCCTTCGTGCAGTGGTGTTTCTAAGTGACCTTTAAATGGCGTTTGGAAGTGACTCCAAATGGCTGTGTTTGGAAGTGACCCGAAAGTGGTGTTTGGAAGTGACCCTGGAACCCATCGGTACTGTGCTGTAAACCATCTGCCGCCCCCATCAATGTCTCAGACGTATCAGCATGGATCGTGGGTATGATGGATGTTTCCCACCAATGATGGGAACATTGACGCAAGGAAACTCCCCTATTCATCATGTTGAACCATGACTTAATCATGTGAAACAGCTGATAAGGCATTTAGCCAGCTGGATGTCAACATAGTTGGTGAATCAGAACTGTTGTTGCTCACTCACCAACCATGTGTCGCCACCATGAATCATCATTGCCACAACTGACAAACCACCATGTAAGCATCATCATAAACTATGATGCATATCTAAGCATCATTTGGCCTATCATTCTCCAAAAATAACCATACTTCACCGCCACACTCCAACCATCACCGTTTCGGCCGGAAGATTTGAGCCCCCGCCACAGCTCCTGGCTCGGGACGTCCGCTGGAGTCCCAAAAGTCCCAAGGAGTGAATCCAACAGGATCAAACCAATGCCACTGGTTACCACTGGGATAGTGATGTGATGGTCAATCACTATGGTTTCTATTCCTACGGTCAATTACTACGGTGAATTATTGTTGTGGCTGTGATTAGGCAAATGACAGCTATGATCATATGAGCGGTCAAGATAGACACATGGATGAACCAATGGAGACAATGAGGATACAAAGGGGCTTCAAAGCACCAGCCATCCAAGTGAAAGTGCGCAGATGAACTTCCCAACCATGAACCCTTCTGCTGGTACCAGATACTGCAAAATCATTCTGACTGAGTGGTACAGCTGGTGGAACATGAACAGTAATACTAACCTCCCGGCGCTCTTCTGACGTCATGGTCAGAACCAAACCAAGGCATGTGGCTTCTAGTATCCAAATCTACCATTGACGACGGCCCATTTAAAGTCTCCACAAAACATCGAGTTGTGACGGAAATGATGCTGCTTGTTGTGGGCGCCTGAAGTTTCTTTCTGATGGGCTCCATGTTGTCAAGGCTGGGATGGGCTGGGGTATCCTGAGTCGATATTTGGTTCGGGGATCGGAATGAGGGTGGTGAGTCCGTCAGTGGGTGGGTGGACCGGATGTTTTCCTCAGACTCCCTGATGTCTTGCTGCATGCTTCGTCTGTCAAAAATGATATCATTAGACATCAACGTAGCTACAGGAGTTCCAATCTTTTCCATCTTAAAACAAACCCACGTTTTTCAAAAATAGAGCCCTTGGTTTTGCTTGATGAAAATTTGATGAACCAAAATGGTAAAATCAGCGGCTTCAGATGCTTCACAAAGGTTATGATTTATAGATTTACCACAATGACGGTAAATAATGGGTGTAATTTATAGTCACTTATCGGTATAATTGATGCTTCATGACGCTTGGACTGATGGTCAATGATGGGTATGATTGCTGCTCAATTGAGAGTCCCAGTGGTGGTGAATGTTGATTTATACTTGGTTGACAATGTGTCATAGCCATACACAGCGGGTTGCAGATATGGCTGTGGGTCAAAACCCTGTACCTCCGGTTCCGTTATCATTAACCATTGTTGTCCCTATGATTGTTGGTGATTATCCCCCATGAAATTGGTTGGTTAACCGCTTGACCCAGCTCGCCATGTATAGATGGTATATCCCCTATAATTGTTAGGTATCATCCCCTATTATTGACCATTAACCAGCTAGTGAACCATTGGTTGTTGGTTGGTTGGTTCTATAACTGGCATATCCCCTACTATTGTTGGTCATTTTCCCCTATTACTAACCATTAGTCAGCTACTATTAGCCATTGGTTGGTTGGTTAACTGCTTGACCCAGCTCGCCATATGGTTCCAATGATGGTTTCAGTTATGACCTGGGCTGGGAACGCAGGGAGACGCATGACGTCGATGTGGGCGATGCTGCCTTGGCTGCCGTGAAGGTGCTCCGATGTGAGTGGGCACCGTTTTTCCGGAGTGGGCACCATCCATGGTTGCTTGGCCTTGTGAAATGTCGCCATTTTCCAGGTGAGACTTCTGAAATGGTCATTTTGCAGGGATGCTAACGAAGGAAGGCTGCGCTGATACAAACAGATCCGGAGAAAAATGAAGATTTGCCGAGATTTTTCGTAGGTTGGGTTCAGCTCCAGTTTGGCAACACATGTGGCTGATGCAGGACTTGCATCCCATGGCAAGCACGATAGCGGTGCATTATTCATTAGCACATCAAGACACAGCCAGATGAGTTTCCACCAGCCAAGTTCCGACAGGGCTGAACTCCAAAAGCGGCGATTGTGAATTCAGCAGACATTGGCATCAGTTGAGACAACGCGTGGGTGGAGTCTTTCTTAGATGCTTGTGGAATGCTTAGGCATTCATCGTCATTGATGAGTATTGGCCATTGTTCAGTGTTAGCCGCTATAATTTGGGCATTATCAAGAATTGCTAGCACTTATGTATGGTTGATTCTTTCTTTCATTTGCCGATCATCAAGCACAAAATGTTTGCGGGTTCTTGCTTTGTTCGGCTTGGTACATAGTTGGGATCATCTATGAATCAAGCTGGGATTACCAATGATTTTGCACTTCGACCACGTACAATATTGATATTTGCAGTGTGGTTCTTCCAAGTAGCCCTGATTTGGGCCTTGATTTGGGCAAAAAAAACCTGATTTCTTAGGGACCGGGCAACCTATCATGGGATGAGCTGCATCATGACCAATTGATCTTGGGATCACATGCAGACCCTTCCTAGTCACGGAACCACTCATGGGGATAGGGATATGTTGGAGGACATGGATGGAAAAGCAGCTGTTGTGACCTGGTGGCTGTTGCAGGTGGCCAATGCTGTAGCACACAAACAGGCCAGCTGAGCAGCTATCAGTGGGTCCGTGTTCGGCTGCTTGAAATGACAATGATAATGATACTCCCTGATACTGCTGCTGCTGCTGCTGATGATGCTGGTGGTGATGATGATGATGATGACGACGTTCATCACGGCGATGGTAAACAGCACCTAGTCGGTGAAGCTAGTACACTCACCATGTTTTGTCTTGCGACTAGCTACCAGGCACTATTCGATCAAGTGCATCGTGACGACCCCAATCCGGAGTGTTTGTTGATCGTTATTTCGTGGGAGTTATGAACATGCTTGGTGCAGAGGGGAACGTTGTTGAAACGCTCAATGGTGATTGATGATGTCAAAATCTCTAAGAAACCACCAGAGTTCGGAGTTCAAACTTCAAATTTCAAACCTTTACTTTCTGTGATGTTGAAACTACACCCTTATCAGAAACAGGGATTCTTTTCTTTTGGGGGGACACTGAGGTGACAAAAACTTTGCCTGACACACCAGGCCCCAAGATGACTCAACTCCATCGGTGCTGGGGCCTTGCTGCCCTGTTGGATCATATTTCATGATCAGAGTTGATTCGTAGGTGTTTGATCATGAAATACCAAGTTCATGTTTGATCCTACATTGAAATGATTAACTTTTTCATCAATCAACTGTATCGGCTAGGTAATTATTTGATTATGGAGGATCATCAGGATCAGTCCAGTGGGAACTGCCCTCCGATGGCTGCAAATGCAAAAAATCATTAGGATTCAATCCTTTGTGTTTAATTTTCTTCCCTAACATTAGCCGGGCACTAGTTTAGGTGGCGTTTGCTTTCCATTCCTCCTGCTTTATTGATCTTGGGGCTGAATCTCACAATTGAATCCTTTATCAGCCACAATGAACCACCATTATGGATTAACCATTGATCAATTGTAATTCAATCATAGTTATCCTTCATAAGTCAATAATCAACATAAAATTCAGTCAACCATTTTGCACCACCCATCTATACTTAAACATTTATGAACCATCATTAGCCACCATCGACCGCCGTCCACGGTTGTTTGTCCAGCAGCTTCGCCCCAGGCAGCCTACGACATGGAGTTGGCCAAGCACGCCACCCATGCTGCGTTGGAGATGGACAACACCCGAAGGCCCGGCAGCCCCAGGAGGACATCCACGTCGCTTGGTCGTTGGCAAATCGCGCTTCATATCCTGAGGTTTTTGAATGAATGGAGTCTATTCGACGATTTCTCAAGCATTCATCAACCGTTCATCCACCATTCATGGACCATCAACCAACCATTCAGGCTAACCATTGACCAACCATTCAGGCTAACCATCCACCAACCAAACCATCCACCATTCGTCTCCCACCCCGGGTGTAATCTGCCTCGCATCGGCGCAGGTTGGTGGAGCGCTACATTTTGGGTGACGAGGTCCTGACGATCAGCGACGTGGATCCCATGGCGGGACAAGTGGAGGCGGCGTGGTGCCGGTGGCCTCGCTGGGCTCTCGTCTGTGGTGATGACGAGTGAGATGGTTGGTGGTTAATTGAAGGTTGGTTTCATGGTTAATTGATGGTAGATTGAAGGTTAATTGATGGTAAATTGGTTTGGTTAGTTTGCTAGTTGATGATCAGTTGATTAGCATTAATTGATGTTTAACTACTAGTCAGTGGAAGGTTAGTTGGATTGTTAGTCGATGAAGGAAGATAAATTTTCAGATGTATGAGGATAGATTTTCAGATGTTGATTGATGGGTAATTGATGCTTTATTGATGGTCACTGCACGAGAGTACTGACTGCATAGTGCATGGTAGCAGCTTCATATGGTTGAGCAACGGTTGCTCAATGGATAAGGCTTAATTGCTTGTTGATGCGAGGGGACCACCACAATCAAAAAGCTTGTGGTGTTTCTTGGTTTCATACACAGTTTTAAGACCTACGCATCATACCCCGGCTTACCAACTTACTGTTCAAGTCGGGGTTTACCACTTTGTATGAGTGTCGAAGCCGTGGGGTACGAGTTGCCGGGACTTGCATGAAAACCTCCAGTGGCAATGGACGCAGTTTTTCAATTACTGCCGTGTTTGCAGGTGGCCTACCCAGAGGTTCAAAGAAGGGTTTCCAACCTCGATTTTTCCACCAACCAACAGATGGAAACAACTAGTGAAACAACTGAAGCATACTATGAAACAACTGAAGAATTCCTTATGGCTCATGGATATTATGGCTAATGAACAGATTGCTTATCTCATGAGCCAGTTTCATATTATGAAGCACTAGGAATTCCTTATGGCTAACCAACTGAACCATCCTGAACCCTCCACTCGCCATGCTACACAGCTGGGATCCTGGGGCTGTGGCCAGGGCGGCGGACCGCCCAACTACTCGGCCTTTCCGTATCCCTTGGAGTCTGAGGGTTGGCCCACGCCGGAAAACCCAGGGCCTAGGGGGTTGCGGGTCAACGAAGCATCATGGACCATGGTTAGTTGGTTGTTAAGGATGTATGGTTAGTGAATGGTTAGTGAATGGTTAGTTAGTTGTTCAGGATGGCTAATGATGGTTTCTTGATTGTTGAGAATGGCGAATGATGCTTAGTAGTGGGTGATGGTCAATGATGCTTAATTAATGATGGTTGTGAGTTGTGAATGATGGTTCATGATGGTTTATTGAGATTACGAACAGGAAAGTGGTCATTGGGCTGTGTTTCCCTCCCATGCTTCGATAGTTTCATGGCTGGTTGCCCGTTTCTGTGCTTGAGATGGTCGTTCCATTGGGATGTGTTTTTTGGAGGTGCTCGGGTGGACATGCATTCACAGAGTCTGAGAATGGTGGTTGCTTGATGATGATGATGATGATGATGATGATGATGATGATGATGATGATGATGATGTTGGGAGTAAGATTGCTACGGTAGGACACCATCCTTCGGCATGCCCTCTTGTCCCTTCAGGTGGCAAGAATCAACGATGGATCCCAAAAAGGGATCAGCATAATGGTAGATGGTGGTATTGGTTTTGCACCATGGGCCACCTGGGTCGTGGCTTACTGACGAGACGAAAGCCGCTCTATTCAGAGTTGTCACTGACCAAAGAGCATGCGAAAGGGATCGAACCAGTGCGGTTTTTGACACTGGACATTGGACGGCAAGTCAGCTATTCCATCTTATAAGAAGTGATCCATGTGCTGGTGGTACATCCACGAATGCTGGACCAAGCAAAGAGGATCATTTTTGACATGTGAGTGGTTGATATGTTCAGGCATCCCATTTGATTTTGAACCACACCCTTTCGATCAGATTCCAGTGTACTGTTTGTTCTCACCGAGATCTGCCAATTTCACCACCCCAAGTACCATGAACAGTGATTCGCCATCTCAAACATTGAGGCGGTTGGTGAATCTGCATCTCAGAAAGGATGGTACCGTTGGTATTGGGGGTACCTCCATGGCAACCACGCAGACTCCACAGAAGCGCTCAGGAACTATCCGGTGCCTGAGCCACCGACGCTGGACAAGGTCTTTCTTTTGCCAGAGAAGGCCTGCTGATGTCCTGTCATTGCCTGTTGGGCTGTTGTGGTATTCTTTTTTTCGGGATGGCAGGGGGCAGGACATAACTGCTGGAAGTTCAAGTTGCTGAAGCAAGCCATCAGAGTGCTAGAGATGTGAATGAAGTGCTGGTATTTCACGGATCATTTCCCAATGAAGTGCTTGTTGATCCTTTGTGATTGGGGTCACGTGTGCCTTGCGCGTGTTGTTGGGTGACCCGTGGGATCTTCCGCCACGTGCGCCAGCCAAAGATCGCTCTCTCGGCTCCGATGTTGGTGGCCTGGAGCTTGGTCACAGCTCCCGTGCTGAGCTATCCTCGAACGGGGCATTGTTGGCCGGTACCGGATGTTTTTTGTCGGGTTCCATGGGTGGTTCTTTGAGGGTATCCCTATTTTGAGAAACCACCAAATCACTAATCCCGTAACCACCCTTGGGTGGTTCTTTGGTGGTGGAATTCGTGGAGATGTGCGTTGTCCATGTGCACAATATAGAGCGAGAGATTTTTTGACCCATATGCTGGCGACGTTAATCTTGGAGATTGCTTGAATCCATTCCAAAGTCGGCGGGTTGGAGGGCAATGTGGTTCTACGCAAAATTTTGGTAGGCCCAAATCCTTCAGAAAAGTTGTTTTTGTCAAATTCAACGTGAGATAGCCAGCGAACATCCTGGGTTTCCATACTCACCATTCTTTCGTGTTCAATGTCGGGCCTTTCCCACAGGAAATCATTTCTGGCCTTCAAAGTTCATCTGTTGGAACTCTAAGTGGGACGAGTAAATCACATGCAGCCTGGCCTGGCTACGGCCCGCGCTGTCCCGAGGCCGCAGCATGTCCAATGGCTTCTGAGCCGCGGGGGCGGGAAAGGTTGGGAACGAAGTTCTTGTAGGCCGGGAGCATCCCATGGGTTCCAGCCCAACTAAGTTGTATGGTGGGTGCTACTGTATAGCAGATATAGCAGATATCTACATGTGCTACCAACGAGATAGAAGTAGGGCTATATCTGCTAAATATATCTGCATGGGCTATATCTGCTATCAACATGTGAAGCTGTTTGTTCTCATTCTTGCTTGTCAAACTGTATGGTCCACCGACGATTGATGTTGTTGCTGTCGTTGTGCTCAAAGTAGCACAACTCGGCTGCTAGTGATGCATCCTGCAGCAGAGCAGTGGACCTGCTGAGATTGAAAAAGAATCAGAAATGGATCTATCCGACGGCGCTATCAATGGGTTTTTGCCAAGATGAACCTTGGAACACAGAGGGCAACAGATATTCCTCTTCCATTCTGACCGATGCTAGTTTCTGTAGATTGGTATGGGGCGTGCATGTTTGAGACCCAGGTATATGGGGTTTATGGATGTTTATGGTGAATTTACTGGTGCTTAGTTGGTCCGGTGCTTCAGAATTTCGAGCGATCTTGCTGAGGTTGGGGCCATTGTCGGCATCGCGGGCTTTCTGACTCCTTTAGTGGCAGGTGGGGGAGAGGATTGCTGGCCCCATGATGCCAATTCAGGACCGTAATTCTTGGTTGGCCAAATATCAAGTCAGGGTTTACCAACCGAGTTTGAAGGGTCGACTGTTGCTAACCCTGGACAACCAATCGAAGCCTTGCAGTTCAATGAACGAGTCAATGTCTTACAGTGCAAGTGCGCTTGGCCCCTTACAGGCAGCCGCACCCGAAATCCTTGGCCCAGAAGCAGACTACTAGGGTCCGCTTCAGCAGCGCAACAATGGCAACCACAGCAACCAATGAGAGCGATACAGCATGGTACAGCATCGTAAAGGCATCGCTAGGAGTACTGTTGCGCGCCAATAAGCATCAACATCAAACCAGCAAAGTGCGGTTGAAAAACTTCTCATTTAGTGTTTTCTCTGCATGTTTTCAACTTCGATACATCAAAAGTAGTTGCAAGAATGGCAGAAGACACAGTTCTGCAGGGTTCACAGGTGCTCCTTTCCTTGTGCTCAGCCCACAGCACTGGTAGCGCACCATGGCACGGTTCATGGCGCGGCTGTTCGACAGCACAGGATGCCAGCTCAGCCTGCCGGAGGATGCCGCTGAGCTGCGACAGGGTGGAACCAGGGACATCTTGGAGCCGGTTGGGCCCCAGCCCGGTGAGACGTGCTGCATTTGTTTGGATGAAAGTCCGGATGCCCAACTGCCCTGCGGCCACAGATTCCATGCGACTTGCCTGGAAAGCTGGTTCGAACAGAGGCCGATGTGTCCAACGTGTCGTCAAACCCATGGGGAGCACCGGGGTTCCATGCCCGATGGCTCCATGGCCTGGAGCTGGAGCAGAGCTACCTTGGAAGGTCAACCAGCTGAAGGCACCATCGTTTTGCATTTCAACTTTCCCAGTGGCACATCCCAGGGCCAGGTCTATGACGGCCGCTCCCAGCATGCGTATCTGCCCGACAACGACGAAGGGCGCAAGCTCCTGGCCATGTTTCAGCTGGCCTTCCGGAGGAGGCTGCTGTTCAACCTGGACCAGTCCTTGACCACTGGGCGCTGGCACCCCACCTTTGCCGTGCATTTGAAGACTTCGATGACCGGGGGTCCAGCCAGGCACGGGTACCCAGATGATGACTACTTTGCCTCTGCCACACGGGAGCTCCGTGACAAAGGGATCGAGTTGCAAGCGGCGCTACCGGTGGCCATCGAGTTGCGGCGGAGATCCTCGTGGTGCATCCAGTTCTTCCGCCGGAGTGGCAGATTCTGCAGCCTTTGCCGGCTCAACTTACTGGTACAGTGGCAAACGTTCATCAACATCACCTTGCCATTCTGGAGCCTCTTGGAGTTGGCCCTGTCAGCCGATGGTCGGATGACTTGTCTGGCGACTCTGAGTATGGCAGTGGCCCTGGGTCTTTCCCTCAGATGGTCATTCGTGCCCTGGTTGTGCTTGTTGCTTGGTGCCAGCATGTCTGTCATCATGAAGCCCAGCCTTTGGCTTGCAATCGTCACACTGATAGTGATGTTTGCGGCCGTCATCTTTGCACAGCTGCATCGGATGGCACCTGCACACCCTGGTCTCAATCGTGTCAAGCGGGACTCTGTCCGAATCTTCCAGAGGGCGGAGGCCAGGTTGCTGTTGATGATCCTATGTCTCGCGCTGGCTCGCAGATTGGACCGCATGATTGTTTTCGACAGCCTGGCCTTGCTGCTGGTGTTGGGTGGGCAGATCTATGGGGTGCTGCGGCGTTGCGTGCGGGGCAGCACGGTGCGGCCGTTGTTGAACGACATGCAGCAGGTCTTGCTGCAACCTGCCTGGGCTGCCAATGCTGACCGCCGAGGACCGCCTCTAGGCCCCATCCACGAGGAGGACTGGGCAGCCTATGCTTCAACGCCATCACTGCAGGGTCGAACAGACATGCGGCAAGTCCATGAAGCATTCCTGGCATCCCTAGACACCTCCATCCGCAACAGAGCAAGTAGCATCATCCATGAGATGTTAGCGAACGAACTCTGCTACTCCGAAGCCTACGTCCCCTTGTACCATCTCTATGCCATTTCTGCCTTGTTGTACGAGGTGCAGACTGTCTTGGCTGTAGAGCTTCTGGGGTATGACATCGAAGGCCCGCCAGTCATTCGCCTTTGTCGAAGGGATTTTGCGGGCGAAATGTCACTCCAGAACTTGCTGTCGATTCGGGAGCGCAGCTTCCATGACCGAACAGATGAATATCGTTCCCTGGCAGTCTCAGCATTTTCCTCTTGCTTTGCCAGTGGAGGCTATTTTCAAAGCATGCATCAATTTTCATTGCGAGGCTTTCCAAGTGGCTCCTGGAATTATGTCGAAAGGCGAATGAAGGACTTGATGTCTGCTGCTGGCATGAGGGATCCTGCTGTCTCAGAGCTGATCTCTCGCATCAAGGCGGTTGGGGATGAGTTTGGCCCTGCAGATGGTCAGGTCTTGCAGATTTTTCTCCACAGATCCGTGGTGGATGCCTTCGCCTATGGCGCGCAGCCCTTGGGAGCCTTGGCACCACGGGGGATTCCGCTGACAGCCTGGCTGCAACAGCAGTGCCCCTTGGAGGGCCAGGTGCGGCTGGTGCCCCATCCGGATCTGTTTCTTGGAGGTGGTAGAGCTGGTGGAGCCCGTGTGAAGATCTTCGACTTCTGCCCAGCCCGGGACATCAACAAGCTGGCCCTGCGCCGCGCATTGCAGGCTGTGCTGCGACCTCACCTGGATGTGGAAAGGGCCAGAGAACTGCTTGGCGTTGCGGAGTTTGCAAGTGAAGTTGTTTAATCATTTTGTTTTCGTAGAATCGAAACACGTTGAAGGTGGTTGCAAAAGCAAGTTGCTTGCCCTGAAGCACGACTGATTGCACTGATTCATGGTTCAAAATTCCCAATCTATCATGGATCATGGCGAATGATAAGGGTTTACAATAGCCAAGCAGCATCAGGGCTAGGTGCCACCTTGCGATCCACCGAAGTTTCCCGACTTGGTGAGCCCGGCTGAAACTGTACAGAGATGGCCGGTGGAAAACAAGAAATGGCGAGTCTCAGAAGGAGCCAGGGTCAATGATGATTAGCAGTAGGTATCAACTGGTCAAACCTATTGTTCAAGAAAACCCACCGTTTTTTCATTTTTCGCTCTTATGAACAACCATCACCATCGATCTTGGAGCATCATTAGCCATCATGAAGGATCCGTTTTCTTGAGTAATCATGGATGACTGGTGATGTATGCGCTGGATCTGGGGATCAAGTCTGCGCTCGCGCAGGTCTACCGTTGCGAGCATGTTGGCGCTTGCTGGGCTGGAGTCAGGAGCTGCCACTCAGAAATCCAGGTGGAAGTTTGTTAGAAGACTTTGATAAACGTGGACGATCTGAATCATTTCTTGCGCATGGGGCTACGGCTATTATGATTATCATGACAGATTAGGGACGTACTCGGCCTATTCATGAACCAATAGAGCCAATCCAACCGACAGTTGGCTGGCAATCTGAAACTGTTTCGGTGCTGTTCAGGAATGGTGCAATGGGAGATACATACAAACAGAGTACCTGGAAGACACCGGCACTTATGGTATTTTGCTTTTTGGGAGATAATTATCTTGGATGTCACTGATATAACATTACTCTGCAAAATCTGGTGGTCACCCATCACTGGGTGTAGACAACCAAGCCAGGATGAGATGAAAAAGCTTGGTCAATTGCGGTTGATGGTGGTCAATGGTTGTTGAACATGGCAAATGAAGCTGTGGAAGCCATGAGAAACCCTTGGCCACTAGCAAGCAATATTCCACATGAGTAAACACCGGTTGACTCCGATGAGTCGATGTCTCGCTTTGTTCAGTCATTGCCAATCATAATCAATCACTTTTCACCACTGATATTGTTTTTGAATCATTAGTGACTATGGTATACAGAATGTGTTAAGAAATGATCAATAATGCTTAGCCACATTCTTTACCTTTACTAACAGTTCCGAACCTTTGATTAACCATTAATGAAACATTTTTTCACCATTACAAACCATTTATTAACCATCAACGAACCATTTATTCACCATTACCAGCTATTTATGAACCATTTCACCCTATATCAACCATTTATTCACCATTATTCACCATTCCTAACCATCTTTGAATAAATTGTGAGCCAACTAGCCATTTATCAACCATTGATCAACCATAGTCCAACCATTTCTTCACCGCTACTAACTCCATGGTTGAGACCACTACTCCGCAGGAGCCTCTGATGCAGGAAATCTGGTGTTCAGACCTCAGTTGAGCGGCGACTGTGGGGCACGTGCCAGGGTAAATGAGTGGAGTTGTGAACCGTGCATCAGCAGTGGTTAATGATGGTCAGCATAGGGTTGATATAGGCTTACTGATGTTCAATGCTTCATTCTTTCTAATTATGGATGTTTGATTATCATAGACCTTATCTATAGGCCATGATTAATGGTTACTGATGATAAATGGGTCCAAAGGCCATGTTGCAGCGCTGGATTTGTCTTCATGGAAATAATAGGGTTGACAATGAATCCATCAAATTATGAAAACAATCCATCTCATAATCATAGTTTCACCACGAAAAATTCCCAGCCCTTAAGGGTTTCTGACCATGATAAGCCAGCAGAAGGGTCACAACTTGTCATGATTTCCAAGTCTTAAACAAGGATTAACCAAAATTTACCATTGAGTATTCATGGCAACCATCATTAACAACAATCAAAAACCATTAACAACCATTAGCAGCCCATGATGGTAGCATATTCAGCTTCACCATATAATTCCCATGTTTACTATTCGAAAATCAACCCATGAATATTCAGATCAACCACCAGATTCACCATTCTCATCCACCATTCATCATCGACCATGCAGCCAATCGACCGTTGTTCACCATTATCCCACACAAACCCTCGTCAAATCCCAGGAAGTGAACCAACATCACCCAACTATTCAACCATTTATCAACCAATATCACTCGTTATCAGCCAAGATCAACCATTATCAGCCATTATCAACGAATATCAACCATTGATCACCCATTATCAACCCATATCAACCCCTATCCCCCACGGTGAAGCCACGGTGAAGCCATGGCCATGCACCCGCTTCCCCCATGGCCGCGCCCAGTCGCCCCGCGGCGCTTGGTCTTCGCCGCGCTGCTGGGGTCTTCGTCGTGCACCAGCTGTGGCCTGGAGAAGTTCGGAGCGCTGATGGATGGTGGATGGGTAGGGTGGATGGCCTTGGTGAAGTGATGGTTGATGATGGTTAATAATGATGGTTAAGTGGTTTATGGTTAATCATTGGCGGAGTGATGGTTGATGATGGTTGTGTTTAATAACCATGGTTACTAATGATTGTTAATGATGGTTGTGGTGGATGGTTGTGGTTGAGTGATAGTTGATGATTAGTTAATAATGGTTGACACTGGTAAAAAATACAGTTATTGTTAATCATTGATTAATGCTTGATGATGGTTGAGTGATTGTCAGTCATTGGTGAATTCATGATCAAAATGGATGAGTTCATGGCTGCTGATGGTAGATGGCTAGTGATGGTTAATATTGATAGGTATCGATGATTGCTGATGGTTAAGAGTGATGGTTGAATGATAGTTGATGGCTGTTGATCATGCTGAAAAAATCGTCCATGGTCATCAACGGTGGATCGATGTTAACCATAATCACAGTTGCAAATGCTGGTTATGGTCCTGGGTTAAAAAGCTGATTATGACTTAATCATGGCTCACTCATGGGTAATGGATGAATGACAGTGGATGGTTATGGTTCATCAAGGGTTAACTCATGGTTATTGGACGGATGAGGAAGATTAACATTTGATTGGTGACCGATTGATGGTTGACTATTGTCGTTCACCTTGATGCTTGATTATGGATTCTGTCTGGTGATGACTAAGTAACGGTAAATGGACAATTCTCAGGGGGAAAATGTTGGATGATGATGGTGGTGGTGGTGGTTGATGCCAAGTTGATGGATGTTGTTGCCTTTGGCTTAGCTGAGCTTAGAAGTGATGTTGCTTTAGTGGCGGTTCCATTTTTGGAGACATCCGACACAGAAAGATGCTTGGCTGTTCAAATCAAGATCAGAGTGGAAGCCATTGCACGATGATATATCAGGATATCCTGGATCATGAACAATGAAACGCATTGCCATTATGCTTACCGTAGGTTATTTGGATTGGATTTCCCACCAGATACTTTTGGTCGAGATGACTGACTTGTCATTTGTGCGGCCGAGGTTTCCTGTGGGGCGTTTGGTCTTTGCCTCAGATCCAAACATCGATGTCTCATGTCTCCACCGTTTGTCGATGCTTATCATTGATTTAAAAGACATTGGTGTTGGTTCTTTCAGCAGGTACGTATCCCTTTGTCTTTGATGATACCTTATCAAAGTCATCAAAATGAATGAGACGATATGAGTAGTTTGATGATATCTTACCTATCTGCCCAAATATCTTATAGCAGATGCTTTGCTTTTAATGATGTGAGTAGTGCCCACATAGACTGCACAGAGATCACTTTGAAATTGGGCAGATCTCCAGAGCTTTGAAGCACCAGGTCGGGCTACACTCCGCAGGGGCGAGCCATGTACCTCTTGGCCGGGACCTCTGAAAGATGCGACAAGTCTTCGTTGTGCATCATGGGTATTGATGCATGTTGATGCTTGGTTTAGAATAGAATGGTGAATGAGGAGGAATGGTGGTCGAAATGTTGACTCCCAGCAGCTTTAATGGTTCTAAAAGGGGAGCAAGTTCAGTGTCTCAGCCAGGGCTGGTTGGGATTCCGTGTTCACTTTCCCAAAACGGCAGATATTTTGTACTCGCATGTTCACGTCAAGTATTGCTCATCAGTTACAGCCGACCCTCCAATGTTTTTGACTGTATTGGTGAACATTAACATCCACCCTGTCAAGCTATACATCCTGAATATATTGGGCCAATATGTCATCACTTATAGCTGACTCCCAATAGGGTCAATAGGGTGAATCCGTTTGACCTTACGACCTTACGATATCTCACCCTGTTGAGTCGTGCCGCCGACCCGGTGAGGCCTGCAACGCGCTGATGTTTGCGCTGCTGGCAGCCTACAGCTTCCTTCGTTTCAAGAACTCTCCGAGAAAGGAAGCGCCGGCAGAGCCTAAGAAGGTGAGCGATCCGCCAGCTGGGCAGGTAGGTGAACAGCTCCCAACTATGGGCTTGGGAAACCAGGTAGGTGAACAGCCGGGCCCCGGAGATGGCTGCCAGGCTTCAAATGGGATGACGCAGAGCTTCCAGCAGATCGAAGTGGATGGGTGGCTGGGCTGTGGATTCTCTGCGTTGAGAATGCCTGCCATGGGTGATGAGCGTGTCAGTTCAAGGATGTAATCCCCTGTCAGGGCTGTTGTTGGGGCTGTGGTTGAGATTCAGGTGGCCGAGTCCGGCTTCACGTACCGGTTCCACCCTGGGGTCCTCCGGTAAGTTTTCAGCTTGGAAGTCAAGTCGCAAAGGACCGAGGCATTTTCAGGAATATTTACCAAACAATGGATGGGTCAGAGATTGTTCGGTATTCTTAAGGTTGGTTTACCTTCGAGTGGTTAGACTTTGTACCTAATAATCCTTCCCAGCTTCCTTCAATATCTGGACCTTTCAGAATGATTTCGAAAGGCAAGCTGATTCTGAAACATCCTGAGGCAAGAAGTGACTCTGCGAGTTTTCCTGCCAGCTTCTGAAGAAAAGGAAGGTGCAACTCTGCGTTTCGATTGTTTCGGACATGGGTTGGTTTGCTGAAAGGACCGCTTTTTTCCGCTCTTTGAACTTGTCAGTGGCTGGCCTCTGCCAGCTAAACTTCTCATTTTTCGTTTTTTCTCGCAAAAGTGCACAATCTGAAACCTTGGGCAACATTTGTGGCTTAGTCCTCTTTAATTAAGCTAGATTTCTCAGTTTTTAATAACGTGCACAATGTGAAGCCTTGGGCAATAGTTTCTTACAACCTGCTGCTGTCGTAAAACCAGCTGCTGGTACAGGAAAGAAGCAGAAACCGCCAGCTGTGGTGATGGTTTGTGGCTTGTTGTGGCAAGGAACCTCAGGCCAAGAACAGGCAAACTGCGTGGGTTTTTCCAAAGATTGGAGGTATCTGCACTCATTGGTTTTGGGATACAATATGGTTTCACAAGCCATAGGGGTCCCCCCAAGTCATCTAGTTCGTTGATGTTTATGAACAATTTATAGTAATTAAAACAACCATTTTTGGGGGTTCCCTATTGCGTGAGAATACCCACATTCCTTGGAAAAGCCTGTTGGGTGGCTCTGTCAGACTCACCCAGGTTCTCCTGTGGATGTCCACCTCTCAAGATACATGGGAGATTTCTTTCAACACTTTTACCGCTTCAAAACACAGATCGCTACTCCGAGTTGGGGTCGGGCAGCAATCTTCCCTTGCGGGCGTACAGTACTGGGCACAAATTTCGAAAGTTCAAAAATCTTCTCGCAACTATCGGAGTGGGGGAATCCATGGCCCTAATGTGGTGCAACTACATTTTTGAATCCTTGGGTATATAACTCAATCTGTTTGGTAAAGCAATGCGTTTGGATATCATTTTGAGGCCATGAATCAACCGACCCTTCAAACCCAACAAGTTGTGGGGTATGAACTCATTGATGATTGTTTTCCACTTGGGAACTTAGCGGATCTTAGTTCTCAATGTAAAACTTACTGGATCTTAGTGGATCCCGAGGCTCGGCGAGGGCCTTTTGGGCTTCATTGGACTGAACTTCAACGATGCCTTCGGCTACACCTTTGCAAGGAATGGGGTGTGCCTTGGATGCCAATGGCTGGGCGGTAGCAGGGGGCTTGACAGGTGTTGACATGTGGAGAGCTTCATTTTGGAGGGGTCAAGGCTGAGTCCATGTTTACATGGTTGTTTTGATTGGGGAACTCAGCGTTTTGGAGGTGGCTGATTTGACCACTTGGCTGCCTTGCATGGTGCGAGACAGCGACTTCAGGCCGTTCTCAAGTACTTCCTTCTAAAACAATACTTCTTTTTTTATTGAGAGGGATAACTCTATGTGCCGACAGGGCAATGTATACGACTGGATTTAGAGATGGCAGAAGACTGTGTGACCTGCAAACAAATACTAATACAGGCACGCAAACAAATGCATCTGTACATTTTGCATACTCAACAAGAGATCGCAGATACGCGTATGGATGTATATGTACAGCGATAGCACAGGTATGCTTTAATGTCTATGGTTTGGTATCTTCTGCTACTGTATGCCTATACAAATGTACGTTCATGTTATGTACGTTTGTGAGCATTTAGCTCCTTTTGTTTACGTGTGGACGTATTCCATGCATTTGTGTACTGAATAAAATCTAATGATACCGAGCGATGAAATGGAAAAGATATGGAGTGCAATGTCATGTCATTTCATGCGATGAATGGCAGGACAACATGATGTTTTGTGATGCAATGTAGCGTAAGCAGTTGTGAAACATTTCCTGCACCGTTATGGATATCTTCAATCATAATGCACCAAAATGATCATATGAAATACAGAATATAATCATCATAAACCCAATCTCATCATGTTTATGTTGAATCATCATACCTCCATCATGAAACATTTCTATGCGATACAGCTCTTGAAGCACCTGTGTAACCTCAGCACCGATCGGACTCTTCTGAGGCCCTGTGTGCAGATCCACACGCCTCAGCGGCATATTGCTCAGACGCGCGCCGGGAAGCCAAGTGCTGGGCTCCTGCGGCGCAGCGCGCGCCGCGCGCGGTTGGTTTGTTATGGAGGATTCGATGGTTGTAATTGTCGAAGCATCAGTTCATAAACCACCTGTATTTGGGATCACCAGCTATTGAGCAGGTAAACTCGGGGTGGTTTATTGATATGGATCGACCACTTCTGGTTGTTTATGCAGTACATAGGAGATTGGATGAAACCACTTGTTCCCAAAGCTATGGAAGTCTTCGTCTTTTTGCGTTGTTGGATAACTGCGGACTGTCAATGAACATGCTGGCGGTCTCTTGGATGATACTCCTGGCATGTCTGAACGGCAAGAGTTTCTATGGAAGCCCTAGGTCTACTTTGTTTTGAAAGTGTTGGATTTCTTTCGGACAACTGGAAGAGAAAATGTGACTTTGAAGAATCATTTTCTTTCACATTGTCACTCACAACTCACAACACTAACTTGGCTTTTTCTCTAGGCCGCTGTTTGGCTCAATAGTTTTCTGGCAGAAGGTCACTAGCTGCGACTTGTTTCCACGAGTCGGCCTACAGCTCAATGTCGAAGCAACAGGATGAGTGTGAGGACGTCTTTCGTCGTTCACGTTTGCCTGCCCATGCGTGCATAAATGAAACTATGGCAACGGAGACTTTTTATCACTACACCAATCAAGGTGGTATGAATGGCATCGAGCAGTCCAACTACATCAGAGCTTCGGGTCGGAGTGGTAGATTTGGGCGCGGGGTGTATGGAACAAGCAAAGGCCCAGGACCACATTCGAAAGCGGAGATCCACAACAACAACTATGGTTTTGGATGGATAGGAACAGATTCTTGTGTGGACTAGGCCATTCAAATCAAGCTGCCTCGACATGGTCAACGTGCAGCCTAACCAGTAAGGATTCCAAGAGAGTCCAAGCGATGTGTCAAGATTTTGAAAGAGGATTATTTGAAGCTTACATGAAACGAAAGAAAGGGAACATTCGAGTCCATGAAGGGGAATGCTTTGAAACATGCCATGGAAGATGTAGTTGTGGGATGTGCCAGCGCTGCCATTGTTGGGCGTGCTGTGGGCGCTGTGGTTTCAGGCCTCAATGCTGGGTCAGACTATGCCAATGGCAAGATCAAACAGGAAGAAGCTGTCAAGCAAATGAAAGCGGGAACAGCTGCAGGAGCAATTGCGGGAAGTGCAACAAAGTTTGTTGACACAGGATGTCAAGCAGCAGCAAAAACACTTGCTGCCGAAGGATCTTTGGCAGGAGCAGCTTGCTCTCGCAATGCTGTACCTGTTGCTGCCGCCGCCGG
>VSDK01011094.1:215601-236385 GCA_009767595.1 Symbiodinium kawagutii | reverse complement strand
TGCCGCCGCCGTTGGCGTCATTTCTGCTGGAAAAGCAGTGTACGATGCTTGCCAAGATGGAGCAGGAGAAGAGGAGACAAAAGAGGCCAAAGCACAAGTGATCGAGGTGACCGCCGGAGTGGCATCCACCGTTGCCATCGTGGCCTTGGAAGCTTCTGGTCCGGTTGGATGGGGAATCCTTGGTGTTGGCTTGCTTGCCGGATGGGTCATTCGTAAGTTGATGTGAGGCCGAAATTTGACACAAGGTAGTTGCCATTTGTCGCAGTAGTACGGCAGGAACAGGAGGCCCAGCTGCGTTGATTCTACTTTTTTTGAGGGACAAGCGTCCCAACACAAACTGAGACAAAGAAGCGGGCCAGAAAAGACGAGCTCTTTCTTGATCAGAGCAACTCATGCCCACCTCGTGCATGACCAGCCGTTAACACTCCCAGCCTTGCTGTTGGGCGAACTGAGGTCATGGAACTGGTGGTGGCAGCGTGCACGCCCTTGTACGTGGTGCCTTGGTAGCGGATCGTTGTGGGAGCTGGTTGGATATCCACCACCTCCCTTTTGAAGGAGCGAGGACAGGAGCTAGTGGTGCCAGGAGTGGCCACCTTGCCCAGTCATGGGTCATGGTTGTGATTTTTCTGCCAGTTTCGTTTCCAGCAACTGTGAACTGGACAAGACAATTCCCAGAGAACCCCATTCAGTCAGTAGCTGAATGGTTCCGAGGAAAAGGAAAAAACCCATCAACATCTATGATGGTTTCCCGGAATCAAGTAAAACAAGCTGCTAGTTTCCGACAATTGGAGGTGAATCATGAGGTCAATTTTTGGCAACCAGAGGTGAACCATGTAGATATTTCCTGGCCAATATCAGCCAGTCAGCTGACCATCCCAGCTATCTCGTGCAGAACCACCTGTGAGGTGCCAGGCCTGCGGTTCCTGTTGTTGGCCGGGGACCTTGGTGGGTTGGGGGTGGGCTGTGGACATCCAGCTGTAACCAGCTCAAGCAGTAGCGAACCTGACCTGAAGCATCGTGAAGCGAACCAGCCAACTTCATTCTGAGCATATGACTCTTCAAGCAGCCTTTGTCCGTTCGAAGTTTGCTTGAAACAGAAGTTCAGCTGGCAGCTTGTTTCGCCGACCAATCTGAGGCTTGTGACATTTGCATGCATGGACCCAAGGGCATGGCTTGCTGGGAATTGTGGACATCCCACCTGGTTGTCAATTTCAAACCATTTTGTAGGTTTGCATTTTGAACACAAGGGTGAAAACGAATACTTTCGGCGACATGGCTTGGTTGCTCAAAGGAGTTTTTGGATTCAGAGTTTCGGTTGTGATAGCCATCAGAACGTGCATAGCTGGGCACCAACCATATGATCTCTGATAAACTTGTGAAACATGCCGGGCCAAAACCCACAGTCAGAAAACAAATGTCACGTGACAGGGTCATAGATTCTGGGTTTGTTGTCACCCTTTTCCAAGCATTGGTTACTTGCTACCTGCAACCCCTCCGAGTTGCAACCCACTGAATGTTGCGCTGGTGAGTTGCCTCCAAGGTTACTCACCTCAAAGACCGACATCTGGTTGCTGCTGTTGGACTGGGGCTTAGGGGCTGAGCCTTCAATTTGTTGAGAGCTAGAGTTTCAACTAGCAACTAGCAACTGATCCCGGAGAACCTGGCTGGGATCAGACTAGCAACTAGCACGCATCGTCTTTGCTATGGTTGTTTGCTTCTTTGTCTACTTTTTTCCAGCAAGTTATGCTGAGTCAAAGCCTTATGATGCCTTCTGAAGAATGGGCAACAGTCTGAACACCTCATCCACGGTGTACCCATGTGCACCCGACAAGTGATGAAGGGCTGATGATCCCTGGAAGTATGACCTCCAGAAATGCTGTGGCATCCCCAGGCTGTGGTGCTGCCGGGCATTTTGGATGCCGTGGTGGCCACTTCTATGGCGGTTCCGGCGGGGCTGGGGGGGCGTCTTGTCCATGTATATGGTGGTTTCTTAAAATTTGGGACCCTAAAAATGGTTGGTTTATTATTCTACTTGGTTCAAAGTTTAAAGGATGATTTAGGGGTACCCCACTTTTGAGAAACACCCATATAGCCAAATAGTCAGTGGTTCCCTTGCCAATCCTCTGGCGATAGTGACCCAGGGAACATGCATCGCCGCATATCCTGAAATGGGTGCAGCTCTTTACTAATGCAGGGGTGCAAGCTTTTGACCATCACACACACACACTTATATTACTTGCGCTTGATTTTGGTAACGTCATGTCCCAACCTACGCGGTGTCAGCAGTCACTGCAGATGCTGCTCCTGGGACCTCTCGGTTGGTTCCTGTCCTTTGCCAACATGGCATCTGGCCTGGTGATCGTGCGCAAGCCTCAGAGCCTGCTGGGGATGGTGTGGTCCATGGATGATCTTTTGAGCATCTGGTTAATGGGATGATCATCTAGGGTTAATGGGTTAATGGCAATGAATCTATACTTTGATGGAAAATCAGAAACACTGATTAATTAATGGTATGACCAAGAAACAATGGTTCATGAAAAATGATCATCACAACTGAGAAACAATGTGATAGTCATCGCAAATGATGGCTAGCCATGGTTTTGAAGCCCTCTTGACCATCAAGAGAGAGATGACGAACATCCCCACACCCGGATCTGCATGTGATGGCGCAGCCGAAGAATCAACCTTGGGATCGGAGCCATGGTGTGGCCACAGAGATGGGTTGGTGTGACGCCAGGGCTGCTCCCAGGCCCCTGCTTCACTGCGCAGTGCGCCTGGCGCAGTACATGCCCGGGACCCAGTAGGGATGTGGCCAGCAACAGCGGGGTTGGGTGAGAGAGAAGTGGCGCCAAGCCCATCGTGGCCCGCTATGAACGGTTTCCCGGCGGGCAGTCATGAGCTTGAGCGCAACCAGTTGCGGACTTCCCCACATCGCAGGTTGGTAGGTCCTCGGTTTTTTTGGTAGGCTGCCCTCATATTTCTTGTTTAGCATACCATTGTAGAGGATGAGATGTAACCAACAATCACGCCAATATGGGTGTGTCCCAAAATAGGGTACCGCAAAAACGGTTGGTTTATTACTATATGATTGATGTTGGATGATTTGGGGGGGTCCCCTATTTAAAGAAACCACCATGAAATCGCCTACCCGTGCTATCATTTTCTTGGGCCCCCTTGTCTTTGGAAAGAGCCATGGCGATGATTGGGTGTTGTTGGCTACCGGCATTTCTTGTTGGGTGACCAACTTTGACTAAAAAGATATTTTCAATTATGCATTTTTGCAGTCTTCACAATGATTTTGTAGACCAGCTGGTCCACAAGTAAGGGCAGGTTGACTCCTCTACCGTTGAGGGGGACGCCAGCTCTAGGGTTGGTGGGGAAGGAGCTGCAAGCTCCACAAGGCTGGGTGAGCTCGATGATCGCAACAAGTACCGGAACTACATCAAGGAGGTGAGATCGAGCTGGGCGGAGGGGAACCCACTACGGCTCCAGTTTTAAATCGCTGTGGCACTCAAACCAGGTGTGAAGTACCAGTAGCAGCCACTACTGGAGTTCCATTGTGCTGACAACGAATATTGATATCTAAGAATATGGTCCAACATATTGCCCAAAACAGTACCCAAAATCTTCGATGTATGATGATTTTGGCCATAGAAGAACTGCTTTTGGATACCTACAACTGGCAATCAAGAGGTACCTGTTCCAAGGGTCGATCATCATGAAGGCCTTTGGGGTCAGCGGTTTCACTGCTGGTTGCAGGTGGAAGCTGCTGTGTCCTGGGTGACTTGGAGATGAAAGGCGTTGGGGTTTGGGGCTGTGGAAATGCCATGACCACGGGAGCGCAGCCAATGTCAATCATCATAAGCCATCATAAGCCATCATTGGCCCTGCGTATGCATCATGAGCCACCATTAACAATCATCAACCATGATAAACCATCAGTAATCGTGATTTATTTTTATTCGTTCGGATGAATCATTTTTGACCCTCATTAACGGTTACCGACAGTTGCCATCACTGGCCAAGCAACAATCTGAGCAGCAACTGTGTTCGATGCATGGCAGCACATTGTGTGGTAGCCAACCAGCGATTCCGAGCGATAGCTGATAATGGTTGACTAGTGATGATAACGATGGTAGTGGTCAATGATGTTTAAAAAACATGACAATAATGATAGCAATGCTAAGAGTTGATAGTGACGATAGTCCTGTACTGATGGTTGATAATGATCGTCAATATACCACCCCTTCGGTTCCCGACTTACCTTGATTCTAGGGATTTGAACGGAAGTGCTACAGATTGGGATTTGATCCGCGGCCAATAAAACCATTGAAAGAACTGTATTGGTCGTTTGGTTGAGGCTAGTAGTAGTTGATGTCAAGGATGGGAGACACTAACAATAAATTGCCCGGCAGCAAGTGCAATGTTTGTTGGTTGCGTATCTCCAGGATACCATGGTCATCATCCCAATCGTTTCTAGATTCGTAGTGCTTTTGTCCATCATCAGCCAGTGGTAGCGGAGATTAATAGCTTGGTATTCTTTCCGGCTCATGTGGAGCTGGAATGGGCACATCCATGTACTGTCGAGCTCCAAGCATCAAACATGATGCGTTTGTTGAGTATCATTTGTCCTGACACTTTGTCCATCCAGATTCCGGGTCCTTTCTTCAAATCCAATTTCATGGATGTGTGATGTTAGCGGGCAAATGGAACCACCGAATGTCCATTTTGAGGAAACACAATTTGTTATCCATACCGCACCAACAAACTCAAGGAATTTCAGCTCAAACCGGCGACAATTTGCACTCTAGAGGTTCGGTGTTGGATCTCCCACGAAAAGTATCCCACCAACCAAGTTTTGGATTACTGGATGTCCATTTCTCCCCAGTCTAAGGCCGAGAAAAATCGAGAATTGCTTGGGAGCGATGGACGTTTGGTTCTTTGTGGTCCCTTGGGCAGCATTTGATGCCCTGGTTGATCAGTGATTCTGCCAGCCGATCAGGATGGTTTCGCTAGCTTTCCAGGCAGCCACAAGCTGGATGTTGGTGGGTTTTGTTTCTTTGAGGTTAGCCTTTGTGTATTTGAACCTGGCTTGCCGGAATATTCATTGTTCTTACCTGAATTTCTCATAATTGATAGTGATTGTCCCATCGGCAGGCTAATCTACCAGAGTTTAAGCTTGCATGCAAATGTGCAAATTGCAAGACCACAATTTTTGAATCCCAGCTGATGGCATGGGTAGCTGACAACTGCTCGGGGACGGTCATCCATCTCACTGAGAATCAGAACACCAAGACCATGCTTGTTTTCCATTTGGGATCGTACCTCCTTTTCGTGCAGGGGATCTTGACCAACATCTTACTTTTCACCGCCATCACCATTGCTCACCATTGATCACCGTTGATAATGATTGATCGCCATTGAGCACCATTTATCACGTTCATCCTCCTCATGCTTCTGCTCCTCCCTCCTCCTCCCTCCTCCTCATCATCAGCATCATCATCACCATCCTGATCCATTCCTCTCCACCATCAATCACAAAAAGGCCCAGCCCCAGGCTACTCCTCCGGCGGCCACGTGGCGTCACTCTACGGCTTGGAGCAGTGTGCTGTGCCTACGGGTCTGCGGCTGAGCTGCCGGGCGTCAACAGGGTGCATATGAATAGCTTTTTTGGTGGCCGTTGGTGGCCAGATCCAAGGTTATGAAGGTTATGATCACTAGCAAATCCATGGTCAACCGGCCAAGAAATGCCGGCTATGTAGCACGAAAACCTTGAAGTGGTCATTTTTTGGATCGCTTCAAACTTGGATGGGGCTTCCAAAGAGAACTCAAACTTTCAAGTGAGAACAATTTGTACAGTTGCAGTCACTTCCATGGAATGGAGTTGGTAAAGCTAGCGTTTGAAACGGCTGGGTGCATAATAGGTGGGAAGGTGAGAATTGATTGGATGGTTGGATGGTCTGATGGATGGGTGATGATCCTTTCAGGTCTCCCATCTCGGTGTTCTTCGCAGCCTTTGCAGCCAGGTAAACGTCGCTTTGAAGCCGTGGTCTTGGTTTCAGGCTCGACCTGATTGCAGTGGTGAGTTGGTCACATGGCTCCTGGACGGGTCAAGACTAAGCATCCAGAGGGGATGGTCCTCCAATGTGAAGAGGATTGAAGAGGTATTTGAAGAGGTATCCATTGTTGAAGGATGATCATTTCCAGATCAGGATGATACCATTCTCTCTGAAGTAAGCTCATAGCTCATCTAGTGATCCTGGAGACAGAATTTCAATTTAGACAAACCCACAGTAGGAAATGTTGACGCCCTCGAGGCATCTACGACTTGCGAACCAACTGGAAGGGCTTCAAAGGTGTTTTGTCGCCTGTCCTCAACCTGCTCTATGGGGACCGGAGCTCAGGGGGCGGGTCCGGAGGTCACAGCTGGATGTCATGGTGGGTCGCTGATGATGGCATAGTTAGTAGCTGTGAATAGCTGTTTTGGTAGGATCTACAGGTGGATTCTTGGAGGAAATCATTTTGGGGGGTTGGTGGAGTCACAAATTGGGGTGAAACCCTCGTGTCGTGGTTTACTGACACGGGGTGGCAATACGTGAGCAATTTCTGGAAGTTCTCGTTTGGATAAGGAAGTCAGATACGGGCGGATTCAGGTGAGTCAGAATATAGAAACCAGCTTGCCAGCCGTTGGTTAGCTCCAAAACCAAGGACCCAAAGTTGTGAGTTTTTTCTTTGAGCACCAAATACTGTAGTGGGTTTTTCCCAACATTGAGTCCTTGGTTAGGCTGTTGGTCTTTACGCAAGGGGGAAACCCCACTGAAGACCAGGAACCGGACCATGGGTAGGGAACACCAAGGTGGAGGGGTTCAGGTTGAGAAGTAATGCCTAGCAGCTGTCCAGCGGGCTTTGGGATTGATGGTTTCTTGGCGACTCTTTCACTCTGCTGACTTGGCTTGCGGGTTTCTATGGATTGAGTAGGACGATCATTGCTGATATGCGTATATCCACATATGGTTCCCCCAGCCATCCCGAGCATCATCACTAATATGTTGACAAAGCAGCTAAGAGGGTACATCATGGCCATGGACAAACCCATATCAACACGGCGCAAATGGCGCTTGAAAAGGAATTCATCAATGAAGAATCGCGAAGTCCTGGGATCCAACAGGCACCGCACCCACAGCAATGCTTGGGAGGTTCTCACCGCTCCACGCTGGCTGTTCAGGACATCATCGCCGCTGACTCCCCAGAAAAGAGGGCCAAAGTTTCGCCTGCGGCTCCTCGTCTCAAGTGGGTGATGATGGATGTGCAACCTAGTCAGCTGGGAGCCATGGCCGTTCTCGACAGATAAACCATCTAAATATGGTCATCAACAACCCTAACCAGGGATTTATATATGTTGGATTCCCTGATTATCCAGCTATTTTGGACTACTAGAGGGTGCTTCTGGGTATACTTGTAGCGTGTTGCATGTCATCAACGGATTCCGTACATGTATTCGGTGGTTGGACAACGCCTGGTTGGCCAGAAAGTGAGTTGGGATCATGTCCGGCAAGACGAACGACTACATCGACAAATGGGTCCCTGTACACCACCGCTCCCACAGGGGTGACCAACCTGTAGCCAGCTCTTGGGGTCAGGGCGAATTTTATGGATACGCATCTCCACTTCCAGCAGCTGTTGGATCTTTTACGATCCACGTTTTTGGGAGATCCGGGCACATTTGTGCCTTCCGATTTTGTGCTGCCGGGCATCATCAAAAGTTCAGCATTTTCCTGGAGGCGGCTTTCAGTATGGTCTCAACTATCAAGCCACCATGAGTTTCCATCAGTTTCCGATAGCTGGGGGGTCACCCGCACAGACGACCGGTTGGTCCAGCGTCAGCAGCGGGGCCGTCCTTCAGGCTGTGCTTGAGAGTAAGCAGCAGAAAGACTTGGATCCCGACTGCACCTGGTGGGTCCTAAACGCCAAGAAGGACGGTGGAAGTGATGGACAACTTGAGTCCTTGAGGGGGAGATGCGACCAGGAGATGATGGAAATGGTGGGGATGCCATTGACCGACCAGTCAGAACCGTTATTCAACGCTGATAGCCTTCGTTAACAATTTGAGGAAACCAAGATCATTCTTAAACTATGAGCACGATTAGCTATCAACTTTTAACCGCTCATATATAAGTGGGTCATTACACTGATCAGTATTACAGTCATTGGCTATTATTAGCCATTAATCAGCGATGACAACCGTTTAGTAGCTATTTGAACCACTACTTAGCTATGACTAAGCACTGATGAGCCATTATGACCACTAATCAGCTATCAATCATACTCAGTATTATTACATTAATCAATCATCCACTAACAAGTATTACACTAAGAAGTATCTTCTTGTCCACTACTAGCCGCCACTCCCCAAGATCAAGCATCACCGTCACTGTCACCAGGAGCTGTTGGGTCTCCCGGTGGTGGAGCAGATTCTCTTCGACAGCGACCTGGCGGAGACATCAGTTGATTGGTCGACTCTCCAAGGGGCGGAGAGATGTAGAGATCTATTCTTCACTATCAGCCATCAAATTTGATTGATCAACTAAACATCAATTGACAACTATCAAGTGTATAACTATCAACCGTCAATTGGTGGTTTCTCAAACTGGGGGACCCCAAAAATGGATGGTCTATGACTAAAAATGACCAATATCGGATGGTTTACCCCTATTTTGAGAAACACCCAATTGACGACAATTTGATTGATCGACTAGCTATCAATGGACAACTATCAATTGTATAACTATCAACTGTCAATTGATTTGCCTAACCATCATTGAATGCTCATAGAACCATCGATCGACCATCATCAGTAACCCTTGTGAACTATCATTTAAAGTATCGTTTCACCTTGATCCACCACTATTAACCACCGTTTCACCATCAATCTATCATCAGGTCACCATCAATCAACCACCATTTTTCACTAGTCTTTCACCATCATTCAAGCCATGATATTTGAACCATTGATGGCTAAACTGGTTGCCGAACTCACTCAACTGACCATCATCTAGCCATCATTCAAACCATCTGACCATTGTGTGGACCATGATTTACCATCATTTTCACGATCATTTTCACCATTAACCACTATACTTAGTGTTTGAACCCACTATTCACCATCGTTTATGACCATTATTCAGCATCACTGACCACTGTACTAACCATTTCAACCACTATTCACCATGGATTCACCATGGTTTACTCGAAACAAATCGAAAAACATCCGGAAAAATCAGAAAACAATTTGAAAAAAAACCGAAAACATCTGAAAAAGTCGTCCTCTCCTCAACGGGGTGCCCTTCCCTGTCCCTCCACTGCCGTGCCACTGCCGTGCCACTGCCGTGCCACTGCCGTGCCACTGCCGTGCCACTGCAGATTCCGCCTTGGTCTCCGGGCTCAAAGCCAAAGGAGCCACTGTGAAGTGCCTTGGCGGTAAACCAGGTGGTGCATCGGGGGTCAACGAACCATGGAAACCGTGGGAAAACCCAGCAGAAAACCATGGGAAACCATGGAAACCACGGAAAACCGCTGGAAAACGACTGGAAAATCATTGAAAAAACATGGAAAAACTGTGGAAACGATGCAACATTGATGGTAAACCACATAGAAACACATGGAAAACGCATAGCAAGCGCGTGGAAGAGCAACGAGAGCCGTAAACAACGATAGTTAATGATTGTTCATACAGTAGTGGCTTGTGATAGGTGATGATGGTTGGCAACGCTGAGCAATGGTCATTCACTGGTCATCCAACTGGTTACAACAACCGTTGAAGCAGTGGAACCAACTGGAAAGATCAGGGGTGAAATTGGATCAACAAGGTCGAAGAACATCATCAATCATCCACATCTCTGTTTTCATAGCTTGGATGGTTGGATGGTTGGATGGTTGGATGGTTGGATGGATGGATGGTTGGATGGTTGGATGGTTGGATGGTTGGATGGATGGATGGTTGGATGGTTGGATGGTTGGATGGTTGGATGGATGGATGAATGGATGGTTGAACCAAAGGTGTCATAGCTTTGAAACCTAATTGAAACTCGACCCCAACTGAAACCTTTCACCATTGCGCGGTCGGATTGTGGTTGGTCACTCAGGCGAGCCGAGTGTGGACATAATCATTGGTTGTTGGCGGGGAAGCTGAGCGGTGACCAGGAATGGCGCTTTGGGAAGCTCGTGGTATGGTGGTTTCTCAAGTCATAGGGGACCCCCCAGTTATCATCCAAATCATCCAAATCATACGACTATCATCCTATATTAGCTATTTATAGTGATAAACCATCCATTTTCAGGGGTAAGCCCAGTTATTAATAAACCCCAATATGGTGGTCAAGAACCAAGGATAGCCGCTACAATTCTACAAGTCGCAATGTAAGCCTTGGCATTGGCCACAGCTGTCCATGGTGGTCCCTAGAGGACTGGATTCCTTGAGCGACAAAACCCAGTGGGATGCATGCAAAAACATACTGGGCAAACAATAAGGAAGGCATATTAGCAGCTTATTAGCACACCTGAAGATATGCTTGAAGTCCACTTCTATAAGGGAAGGTTTGAAGATGTAGCCAAAGTACGACGGTTGCCAACCATCCAGTTTTCAGACTTAGTACGTATTTGGTACAGGTCAATCCGCTTCCCAAGGTGGTTGGTTGGTTGACTTGCGCATATTTTTCGTAGGGGTGGTTCAAGCACCAAGCAGTTTTTCATAGGGAGCCTTTCTGTCATTTCTTGCAGCAAGAGGTCAATAGGATCTCATAGAGATCCCTATGATTTCATCCCTATGATTTCATCCCTATGGTTTCTGACAACAGATTGAGGGCGAGTCCAACCAAATGTGGCAGATCCAAAACTCAAACCTGTATCATGGGCGTGCATGGTGAGTGTACATGATGCATTAGATCGTGATATCGCCGGGATAGTTTGTTGACTGTAGTGTTGGTCATGAGTTTGCTTCGAAACACAGCACTCTGCACCTTGAATCACGTGCAGTGCTGACAGTTGGGGGCTCTCTGAATCAACCGGCTGATCTTCCTGTGGATCACCACCCTGGTGATGGTTTCTGTGGGTCTCAACGACGGATGCCACTGGTTGGAGCCACATGGCGACGCGACGCGACGCGACGAGGTCTTAGGATTTCGATCCTTCGCCAAGTCCTTCTGCGAAGAGCTGCTGGCGGTCACCAACAGCGCTGGGTAAACCAAAAGGATGCGCCGGGTGCGGGGGATGCCCAAGACTGGGGTTTGAGTGTCATTTGTTTGTTTCCCAAGTATCAAGAAATGGTTGGTTGACTGATGTTTTTTGTGGAGGTTGAAAGCACCAACCAGAAGGGTGTGAAGCTTATGGATATGAGTCCAAAAAAATGGTAGTACCTACCAAGCATCCAACAATAGAACTGTTATTGAAAGGGAAACCACCAGGGATTTGGGGGGGGTATACCATTCCTTGGACAAACCCAAAATATGGAGGGATGAGCATTGGCAGCATTGGCAGCATGTTGATGTGGACAGACCCTGGGTTTGTTGGCAGAGCCCCGAACTGAACACACATTTCCTGACCAGGCACGGATAACGATCCCCAAGGGTTGGAACATTTTCGCTGCAACCCTGACGTCTGCCCGCTTGCAACAGGAAGGCTTCCCCTACTCTAAAATTCCTGCGCAGGGCCGTTGTTTTTGAGTTTCTAAGTTGACTAACCCTAAACCTAAACCGTAAAACTCGAAACCCGAAACCTGAAAAAGTAAAGCTAAGCAGCTAAGTTCTAAAACCCCGAACCATAAAATCCTAAATCCTAAATTCCCAAGTCACAAATCACTGCATATAGCCAATGTTTTTGCAACTTTTCCAAACCAAGTTAACCTTGCACAAGATCCTCCATTGCAGTGCCTGATTATGGGCTGGGCGAACGTCCGGGTTGCGGACAACATTTTTCGACTACGTAGTAATTGACTCAGCCGCATTTGGTTCTAATTTTGGACTCGTGTTGCTTTTAATTCTTGACTCCTGTTGCTTGCTTTATTGATATGCTTTTCGTCGTTTTTGCACTTGGTGGAAAGGGATGGTTTCGTTTTTCCCACAGCAGGCCTGCTAGATTACATCATCAATGAACCCGCAGCTACTAACAGCACGCGACAAAGTGTTTTGATCATGTTGACCATACTACCCTCGTTTTGAGGGATTATTGTTGAATCAAAATCACGACTTCTTGGCTGAGGTTATGAACTATCAAGATCATGATCCTAACCAAGCGCATATCTTTATCCAATACCTGCTGCGGGTGGCTGACCAACCAAGATGCCTGGCGAATCATTTTGGATCAAACAACTTGGAACGCCAAAAGCTGCTTTAATTTGTAGGATTTCATGATCTCGCATCGAGATGAGCTGATTCATGGCCGAGAGATTCGGAGCACTTGGAAATAACCAGCAATTTTTTTGATGCTACCAGGGCTATCCATCAGTGCAGCCTGCCCTGATGATCGAGCAAATCCAATGGTGGGGGTGCAGACGAGTTCTGTGGCACAGCAACTGCAGTTGAAGCTTGCGAAAACGGAATTCAAAGCAACCATTCTCACCACCAGAACAAATCATTCTGACCACCAGAACCAACCTTTCTCACACCAGAACCAACCCTTACCGACCACTAGACCCTGACTTCCGAGCTTTGGGCCCCCACTGAAAGCAGTAGAGCATTTTTGATCGGCATGGGCGGCCTGCTATGTCTGTCCTCTTTTGGGCATGGACAGCTTTGGACAGGGCCCCGGTGACAGATGCGGACAGTTTGGGGGTCGCGGCCCTATCATGAATCTGGCCCGGACATGTAGCCCTTGTGGTTCGTTGGGGCTCCCCGAAGCAAACGCAACTTGCTCCAGTGAAAATAGCGGCGAGTTCAGAGATGTGCAGCTGGCAATTTTTCCAGAGATGTGCCACATGGTGCTGAGTATGGTCTGAAATCAGTGCAATTACATGGTTTCCAGGGTCTCTTCAGTAGATTTTTTGAGCCAGTCCATCAGTTTCTTGATCCAGTTTGAGTTTTTTCAGGCGTGCAAGTCTGTCAACCACTACCGATATGAGTCACCAGGTACGCACCATATCCCTGTAAGCGTTGGATTCAATTGGTTTGTGGGCTTCAGTTGTGGTTGGTTCGTTGGTTGGTCGTTGGCTGGGTGGGTATCCCAGTGACGAACCAGGTTCGCTGCGCCGTTTCGGACGCTCCACAGGATGTCCGCGACTGAGCACGGCGCAGCAAGATGCTAGGGAGCCATGTCAAAAACAAAGAACTGGTGGTTCCTATGGATTACTAACGGTGGGCTTTATGAGTTCAATGTGGTTCACATGGATTATTCATGGTGGGTGATATTTGCCATCAAAGTGATTGATGGTGGTTAATTTTTTAAGTAGCTACTACTAATGGTCAATTTGATAAACAGCAGTTTTACGAAATTTTTGAGCAGCGGGAGGTGACAGATGGTAACCTATCTGGACAGGCACGCATATCAAAAAATGGAAGGTCTACGTACCAAAGGGCAAGTGGAGATCTTGAGAAAACCAACCATGTTGGCTGGCAACGCACCAACGATTGTGATTGTATGGCTTTTCCACAAGTTATTATGACTCGGAGCCTTGCTAACATCAATGATACAATTGGGGTTATTTTGTGCAGAAAAATGCCTTGTAATTTTGTTGGCTTGATTTTTGTGAGAACTTTTTGGACGTGGGGCGGGGCCAAGAACCAAATTCTTTTTCGCTTGGGCGTTCCATGTATGAAATGACCGACTTGCCCCATAAAGACTAGCATTTAACCTATTGCCCAATGGGTGTGACATTACTCTCGTGACCTACTAATATTCAAATATTAATATGAGGATTCGATTCCCCCCCGGTCCGGTCCGTTTGTTTCAATGTAGTTTCTGCTCCACATTTTGCTAGTTCAAAAGCAACGCCTCTCATTTTTTCTTCTTTGTATTGCTGATTGTTTTGGGCAAGCGGCAACGATCCAAAGTTCTTATTTTGTTGCTGATTGTTTGTTTTTAAGGCTTCAAAGTTCTTATTCGCGGGGCATTTTTCATCAGCGATCTTCCGTGAGACTCCTGTACCATGTCTCAACCGCATGGTGAGGCTCTGGGAAGAGCTGATAGCAACTGCAATTCCCAGCGATCAAGCAATATGGGCCGCTACGATTTGTGATTAGTCGGCTTATTACCATCTTTGAACATGACTAATCATCACGAAACCTCACCAGTCATAGCTAATCATCACTAATCACTCATCATCTCTCGTCATCACTCATCACCACTAATCATCACGAATATGACTTGTTACCATCATGGATCATCACCGTTCTCAAGGAATCTACAGCAGATGTCTTCATGGCTCTGAGGCCAAACTGGTGGAGTACGAGGTGAAAGCGTGCAAGCATACACTGCTGCCAAGCTCGTCGAGATGCCCCAGGGGGCGGTTTTGGGCGGTTGTCTGGCTGAGATTGTCCGACCCATGGCCCCAGATCTTTAGGCCACGAATCACAGTTGGACATGGCCATAAAATGCTATAAAGCTAATCCTGCGACAGCCAAAGGAAGTTGGGGAACCTGGGAGTTCTATAAGGATAGCCAGCAGCATTTTGGATAAGATTTGGGTGCACATCGCTTCCAGCTGGCGAGAAACGCCGCCGACCCAGCTGGTAGAGATGCTGCCATTTGTGTGCCAAGCCACTATGGCAAATTGCCAACTTGTGAAGAATTCTGCTGTTGGACAACGTTGACCCCTTGGATTCAGGAATGCTTTGGATGGGTTTTTTCATCACATTATCCTTTGCAAAAAACGGCTTTCGACAAAATGCCATTGTGGTCGGGAAGCCTGATATTTGGAAAGGGTCCAAATTTGAAATGTTCCTACGTCAGATGACCGGAACACGAGGGTTTAGCAGCTTGAATTCGTTTCGGACATCTTACGCCAGCCTTAAATTTCAGCAGCAAACTGCCAACTCCGTGGTGAAAACCCCGCAACTCAAAGACTAACCAGAAGAACTGGCGGTTGCGCAGGTCACAAATGGAACACGGTCCTATCCAGTTCTCGGTATTGGCACCGCAGAGTTTTCATGGTGAAGTTCCGGTGCGTGACTTCGTTTTGAGCTCAAAAACAATTCAGCAATTCGAAAAAAAGATCAGCAAAGTTGGTTTCCAGCCTGGTTTTTCAAGGCTTGGTTGGCATCCGGGTGAGGCCCCACGGCTGACCATCGCCCCCCCCAAGCTTCGCCATGGCTGGTACACGCCTGCGCCGGGTGCTGAACCACCTGGAGGAGCAGCGGATTCCATGGCCCAGCAGCAGCGAGTGCGTGACGCGAGGAGTGAAGGTCCTGGTGGCTTGGAGGTTGAAGCGATCATGGTGATGGTGATGGTGAAGAGTGGTTAGTGGTTGATAGAGGTCAACCAGTGGTTTTTCAATAGAGGTTAAGAGTCAAGAGTGGTTATATAATAGTCGTTGATAGTGGTTAAAGTAGTGGTGAAGTGGTGAAAGTCGAATGGTTGATTAGTGGTGAATTGATGGGGTTAAGTGGTGGTGAAGTGGTTGAGTTGATGGTTAAGTGGTGAACTGATGGTTAAGGATGACTGGGTGGTCTTGGATGGTGGATAGTCAAAATCGAAATGGAGCACTATTTTGGCATTTATGGTGGTATACTCAGTGCCGAGAAATTGAGGGCTTTTCGTGCTGAGCTTCATCGACAAATACTATGGGTCATCCATTGACCTTCGAACCCATCAATCGTTGGGCGACAAAAAAGTCTGCTTCCAGGGCACAGCGACCGAAAATTTGGAGACTCAGAAGCTGAAGCAAGGAGAAGGCTTTCTTTGTTTCTTTCCTAGCCACAAACAGTGCAGGTGGTTGGCTATTCATAGGCGATGACTCGTAGCCGCCCGAAGACCCTAAGACTCATGTTCTGGGAAAGAACCAATGGCAGTAGCACAAGTGATGGGACCGACAACAAGAATGGGATGTGGCCTACCACTTGGGACTAGCCCAACCAATGAATGGAAGTTGGGTGACCAGTGACGATTGGCCACAGCACCAATCGCAACATGGCGATGGACATGGACACCCAGTAGCTCAGTCAACCCTGTAGATGTCATGGCAACGTGGGTCCTTTCCGTCCTCACCTGCTGTGGTCCAACTGATGTCCTCGATCACAAAGAGCTGAGGCTTCCAGCAGCTACGATGCCCTGACATCTGTGCCTGAGAAACACAAGTGGCAGTGGAAATATTCAGCAACTTGCCGAGGTTGGCATTTTTCAGGGCACTTTCCGAGCGTCTAGAATGCCAAGTGACTGAAATATTAGTCACCGCATGTTGCCCGGGGGTTGGGGATCCAGTTCACTGGGTCTACAGGAGCAGTGGAACCACAAGCGGTGTTGTTGTAGCTGGGTTTCCCTCATCCATCCTCTAGGAAGCTTGCAGTAGCAAAAGTCGCTTGGGCTCAGGTGACCATCACGAACGAGTCCGAGCACACTGTGCAGCTCCTAACTCGTCACTGGATCATCACAGACGCCACCGGGAAGACCATGCAGGTGGGTCCTAAGGCCTACGGAGTTGTGGGGCAGCAGCCCATGTTGAGACCTGGGGAATCCTTCAGCTACAGCTCCCTATGTCCCTTGGCCACTGAGCTGGGGACGATGCATGGCAGCTTCGAGATGTTAATCCTGGAGCCTGCCGATCTGAATGGTGAGCGCTTCGAGGCTGACATTGGTCGCTTCGGCATGACGCTGACGGGGGAGGATGCGCTGATGCCCATTGTGATTGACTGAGAGATGGATGGGAAATGATGGGAAACGACGGGAAATGATGAGAATTTGGAGGTCACAGTCTGTTGCTTTCCTGGCATTGAAGCAACCCGGAGGCTTGGACAGTTCATGATCAGTGTGTTGCCCTGTGGCCAGGCCAAGGCTGGTATGGAGATGCCGAGCCACATGTGTTTTGTGGGTTTCCAAAAACCAAACCTGGACCGTACAGCTTTGAGCCACATCCGTGATTCTTTCCATTTCTTGCCTCATCAATTTCCCCACTGCGACTTCACAGATGCTTGAACTGAGAGACAAGATCTTCCGGACTCAGACTCGTTCTGCGGAAACCAGTGCCGCCTTGGACGAAGATCCTTCTTGTGAAGTGGGAAGCTGGGAGAATCCCGCCATGAGGATGCTCTGCTTGTACCCTTGCGTGCCACTCAGCCGAAGGGGTAGAGCATCTTGCGGCCTAGTCCTTGCCCTCTGCGAAGCTGCAATCGTTGGACTTCGATTTTGCTACGTGTCCGATACACTGAGGGCTGCATCATGAGGAAACCCAGGCAGCCTTGCACAGACAGGGACCATAGAAACAGCATGGAACAGTAGAAAGGGTACCTTTGCGGCAAGGTGCAAGGTGGAGAGGTAGAGGAGGAGGACAATTCGGGCGTCGGTGGGAAGCAAGATGCAACATGTGCAGCGGGGCACAACCTTCTCAAACAAATCTCAAACAAGGGAAAACACAGGCATAAGGTCGCAGCGGCGAAAAAAGACTTGTTTCTGAGCGCGAAGGGAGGGAGCCTTCACATGTGATGCTTATGATGGTCAAGCCAAAGAGTCAACTAGTTCTGATGCCAGGGATCAATCAACCAGGTGGTCTGTTTATTGGTTGATCATTCACTTGCACATTTCCAACAATCCTTTGTTTGCAGTGCCTCCTTCCCGAAAAACGGCCAGCCGTATGACCATCACCCGAACGGTGCATCCTTTCAAGCATCATCAGCGCCACCGTAGGCTTACAGCAGAACCACCATTGCGAAAATGTTCTCTATACTTTCAAGAACATTCAAACCTATGGCCCAGCATCTTGTGTTGCACCGAAGCTTTCCTTCGATATCCCTAAATAGGAAGGCCGCTTCAAATTATCAGCCTCTTTAGCGTTTTTTGCTACAACCCGAATTTCTGTGTCTAATGATGCTGGCTCTCATCGGGTACCACCAAGCAAGTTGTGTTCTGTCAACAGCCTTAAGAGCATGCCGCTTTGTCGCACGTGCCTATTGCATGGGTCCCAATCTACAAAGCTGTCAAAGACCAACAAATCCACCGGCCATCCGCTTGCGGGGCATCGGTTCCAGGTTGGAAAGTCGCGCTTTCACCAGCTTCACCGGAGAGGCAGGGCCTGGAGACATCAGCTGGTTGCTGGTTCGATGGTCATTTTTCATTTTCCCAATTGTACTAACAGATGGTTGGTTGGTTGGTTGGTTGGTTGGTTGGTTGGTTGACCTGTAGTCACACTGCACCCACTGCGCACTCCACAGCACTGCCAACATATTGTTGGCTCAAGACTGCACAAAAGAGAATGCAGACTGCAGGACTGTGCCTGTTGGTTGTACTGGAGAAAGATCCATAATCTTCGCATGGTAGCGGAGTACTGACTCCAGCTACAACTGTAGAATCCAACTGAAGCAATGGCACAGATAGGTGACTCAGGAACGATTGGAGGAAACAATCGACTGCCACTGCCAGACAGGTTCAATGGCAAGATGGAGCAATGGGAAGACTGGAACTGGTCGGTGAAGTCCTATATAGCACTGTTCAAGACTGAAGCAGTTGAAGTGATGGAACAGGTCGAGACTGTAGCAACGCCAATCACTGATGAGAGACTGGAACGATTGGAAGCCCAAGAGCCACAATTCGTTGACACTGGCCTAATTCAGTTTAGCCGTCAACTGCACTATTTGTTAGCTCAGCTTACAACTGAAAGTGCCAGAATGGTGGTAAGAGGAAACACTGGTTTGAACGGCTTTGAGACATGGCGCTTGTTAGCACGAAGATTTTCACTACCACGAACTGCACTGGATATCAGTCTACTGACAAAGGTACTGGAATTCAGGTTTAGGTCTGACCACTTTGAACAGGACTACAGTGAATGGGAAACACTGAAAGCTAGGTATGAAAGTCAAGCAGGAGCACCACTGCCTGACAACATCCTAGTAGCAACGCTGTTGAACAGAACAACTGGCCCACTGCAGCAACACCTGAGACTGAACGTGAGAACCATGGACACCTACGAGAAAGTGAGAGATGTGATCACTACATACTTTCAATCTAGGCATGTCATGAACTTTAGGAACATGGACACTGGAGGCCCGGCACCTATGGATGTAGGAGCACTGTGGCGTAAAGGAAAAGGAAAAGGAAAGAACTGGACAAGTAAAGGCGGAGGAAAACCGTCCCCCTTTCGGTCACTGAAAGGCAAAGGCCGAGGAAAATTGTCCCCCTTTGGCAAGAGTAAAGGAAAAGGAGCACTGTCAGGAAAATGGAGCCCAGCGAAAGGCAAAGGAAAAAGTGTCGGAGGAAAACTGTCCCACACTGGAACTGAAAGCAAAGGAAAAGGAAAAAAGAATAGAAGTAAATGTTGGAAGTGTGGCGCACACGGCCACATGGCAAGAGACTGCAGAAGTGTCGCGACTGTGTATGACGATGTGTACGCTGATGAGATGACTGAAGACGTCTATGATGACACTGAATGGAATGACTGGACCGGTGCACTGACATATAATGCTTGGAGTTATGATGAATATTATGACTGTTACCATGATTCATACTGGTCAGATGACCAAGACTGGTGGACTGACTGTTGGGACTATAACTGGACACCGGAGACAACTGCTCCTCCAGCACTGCCCCAACTGCAGAACACTGCAGCGTCCAGCACTGCAATGAGCTCAGCCGGTATCACTGCAGGGAACACTGCAGGTTCCACTGCAAGCAGTGCGCAACATGTTTCAGCCATTCAGGCGAATGCAACTGAAGCTGAGACTGATGAATTGACTGGACGTACTGGACACACTTGTACAGGCACACGCACTGTTCAAGGTAGAAACAGGTTGTTCAGCGCTTTTGTGGCAACTGTCACTGTTTTGAATTCTTTTGGTAGACCTCAAGGGTTCCCACTGATTCCTGAAACTGTTTCACATCCACTGGATTTTCCAGAACATGTTTCCCAGCGCACTGACTCATGTCGAGAGCCACTTCATGATGCACTGTTGGAATACCATGAGAACTGCATTGCAAATGTTTCCAACACTGAGCACTGGACTCTGTTTGACTCTGGAGCAGCTGCACACTGCTGTCCACTGAACTATGCGCCAGAGTACCCACTGTTGCCTGTAGGATCGAATCCACCCAGACTCAGAAATGTCACTGGGAAACTACTGAATATCATAGGACGTAGGATCATTTGTTACACTGCTAATGGAGTAGATTTTACTGTCAACTACTACGTCTGTGGTGTTCCCTTCTGTTTGGTTTCTGTTGCAAGAATGTTGTTGCAAGGTTACTGGACTGTTCTTGGTAAAGACTGTTTGAAACTGATGACTCCTACTGAAGAAACCATTGACATCATACGACATGGCACGCTGTTGTACCTCACACCAGAACTTCATCCATATGACACTGAACTTGGTGAGATGATGAATCAGAAGTATGAAGATGTCATGAAACGTTTTGGCAATGAACTGAACTGTTCAGATGTGACACCAGTTAGCGCTAGCACTGATGCAGTAGAACAACTGAAGACACTGATCAATGCTATTGAGCCAAGAGTACACTACCACACTGACACTTGGCAACTGGATGAAGCAAACAACACACTGACACGCATACACAAGAGACCACGCAGAGTGATGTTCATGCCAAGAAACACTGACTGCCCTGTAGAACTGAGCAGACTCACTGGGATCAGGACAACAAC
>VSDK01011094.1:155863-190622 GCA_009767595.1 Symbiodinium kawagutii | reverse complement strand
GCCAGTGCTCCTGCAGTTGTGCCTTCTGGGGACAAGATTGGTGAAGCTGCAAAGGCGTTGTCCGATGCATCCTATCCTTTCATCAAGGACATCGATTGGCTGTCCGACATCTACCTGAAGCCGCTGCCCGGCAAGACTGCCCCAGAGACCCTGAAAGCCATTGACAAGATGATCGTGATGGGCGCCAAGATGGATGGAAACCTCTTGAAGGCAGCAGCAGAGGCACACCACAAGGCCATTGGCAGCATTGATGCCAAGGGTGTGACGTCCGCGGCCGACTACGAAGCTGTGAATGCAGCATTGGGGCGCTTGGTGGCATCCGTGCCCAAGTCCACTGTCATGGACGTGTACAATTCCATGGCTGGCATCGTTGATTCCACCGTGACCAACAACATGTTCTCGAAGGTGAATCCATTGGATGCAATGGCTGCCGCCAAGGGTTTCTACACCTTCAAGGATGTTGTGGAGGCTTCTCAGCGCTGAAGGTGAAGACCATCAGCATGAAGTTTCGACATTGCTTTAACACTTTTTTAAATCTTGTATCTTGTATAGCACGAGCCTCTGAAACAAATTCATTGAATGGAAAAAGAAGCTCACAATTTGCTTTGTCGCCAATGTATTTCCCGCAGTAGCTGCACTGTTTTCCAGATCTTTCGCTATCTTTCAAGACATTTTAAAAGTCATAGTCATGCCTCGATTCAACTAGAGGCGCCAAAGCCTTGCACCAACTCCCAACTCACCGACTTGGAGCCGAAGATCATGGGTAGATGATCATTGATAACAGGGTCTCCCGGCAATTTCCACCAGTTAGTTGCAGGACAACAGCGCGAAACCCAGTTTAACGAGCTTATTCAAGTGTCCTGAATTTGGAACTGGGTGCAGTGAGGATTATCATCGCTTACAGGAATTTCGCGCTGATTACCTCACTAGCAGAAGCAGCACACAGTAGGTGGTGGCTGGTGATGGGTTCTATCTTGGCCGCATCCCACAGGCAAGCCATCCCAGTGTGCAAGTTCCATGTTTTAGGTGTGAACCAAGGCCTCATGGCAACGATGGATATCCGTGTACCTGACGCGATCACGAGATTGCTGTTGCTTCCTTCGCTGGACTCACCGGTCCTGAAAGGGCTATCCACCATTTCTTTAGAGATAGCCTATCAGTGGTTGGTTTTAACCAAATCTTTTTGGACAAACATAACCCACTGATGGGCTTTCCACCATTTCTTTAAGGTTTTATGGGTAACGACAATGATTTTCGACACCCATCAGTGGATTACTTTGTCCCAGGAACCTGCCTGGCCAGGAGACAATAGTGCCGAGGGAGTGTCAGAGGCTGTAAGCAGCGCTTCTGCTGCTGGGATGGCAGGGGAATGTCCTGGGTGAACGACCGGATCTTCTTGGGAAGTGGCAAAATGATGGCTGAACAATGGCTAAGGATGCTTAATGCTGCTTGACTACAAGGCTTATTGATCAATATGTTGGATTGAATTGTTGAATTGCTAAACTGGTGGTTGGTTTCAATGGCCTTTAAGATTTCAAGTAGACCGGTGGATGATGATCTAATTGATATCTTATGGACGGGGGAACCAGCCATGAAGCATTAAATGGTTCACAACAGTCAGTTACCACCTAATATCAACATTGGTCAGTCATGGTTCGCACATTACCTACAAATATGAACTGCTACAGTGGTCAACCACCAAATATTAACCACAAATGTGAACTACTAGTGGTCAACTACTAATATCAAGTACAAATACCGGGTTATGAACTATTAACATCAACTACTAATCTGAACTATTTAGATCAACTACTGACATCAACCACTCACATCACCTAATATATCCTGATATCAACCAGTAACATCACCTAATATCAACTACTAAGATCACCTCATCTCAACCACTCGTGGCCCTGGCTCACCCAGTTTCAATGCCCTCGCCAGGCTCGTCGCAGCGTGGTCTTCGGCTTCATGTTGTCCAGTTTTCCGGCCGCCGCAGTGCGGTGGCCCGGGGTAGGGGTGGCCACCCCGTGGTTTCCAGGGGCGGACATGGCACAAGTGGCACTGGGATATCCAGGTGTGGCACTTGGGATCTTGGCATGTTGGATAGCTCTGCTAGGTCTGACATCCATTCTTTGATGGTATCTATTCTTGTTGGTATCCATTCTTGATGGTTGACTTGACCCACGCAAGGGTGACGTTAATCGCCTCAGGGAGCTTGCTTGGTGGTCCTTCCAGGCCTTTGCTGAGTTCCAGCTCAGCTGTGAGAAAACGAGTTGAAGTAAAACAGCCAACCACAGCCAACCACAGCCAACCCACTGGTTCAATTTGGGACCAATCAATGAGTTGATCAGCCAACCAATCAATGAGTTGATCAGCCAACTGGTTCAAGTTGATTCAAAGTTGATCCATCAACCAAGTTGACCAATTAACTTCAACTGGTTCGATCGAAGAAGTGGTGTACGGATCAGCCGCCAACTGAAGCGGTGATGAACTAACTTTGCTGGTCCTTTCTGTGGCACCATCTGGCAAAGATTCAGCCCAATTTGCCTGTCGGATCGGAATGCACAAATCGACGCTCTCTTGATTGAACCAACAGAGAATCGGACAACACCTTGAAGTTTTGTCACACGATCTCGTAAAAAATTGGAGATGTTTTCTCTCGCATGAAGTACTTCTTGTGTGCGCAAGTCCTAAAAGATCCATCTCGAAACAGCAAAACACAGGGACGTTCCAGCAATGAAGTTGCAGGATGCTGGGACTGAAAATGGTACATGGATATACATGGTTACATGATGGTATATTGGTATGGGTCAGCACCCACCGAGCAGCAAATGGGCAGATGAACATATTCATTGTTGGGATTTTTGGTAGGGGTTGCAAGGCTTTGACCCCAAACATTGTTGCTACAGACTTCTCCACAGATGGAAGTGCCCAGTTCCATGGCCAAGTATCCAATTTTCAGTCAAGAGAGTCGGCATAGCCAGGATGCAAGCCCCAGAAACGGATGATGGAACATGACGAAGACGACTTGTGGCAGTTGGGGCAGTTCAAATGGGTTCTCAGTTGAACAAGCTCAATCAAGACCCAACTGCTGGCTGGTTCCTCCCAGCTTCAAGCAACTGCACCCGTTGCTGGTTTCAAACGTTTGTTCAAGCTGGGATGGCCCGAGGCAAGTGTGATCACAGCATTTCACCATGGTGCGACCAGAACTTTGACCCAACCCTTGATGAATATGGCTCGTTACTCACCACGGCTCGTTGAGGATTCAACTTGGGGTCAAGTTCCACTAGAAACCAATGAACCTCAGACCATCTCCAACCACCTCCAACGACCTCCAACCACCTCCAACCACCTCCAACGCCAACTGATCAACCTCCCACTTCGCCCAGGCAGCCGAGCCCAGAAATAAAATGCCCAAGTGCGCCACTTTGGCGGTGCACTGGAAGTTTTGGTTGCAAGCCGGGAGGTCCTTGACACAACTGCTACGAACAGAAAGGGGACGGATTTGTCCAAGTTTCCACTGCGGTTGTGTGTTGTTGGAGCAATTCTCTGGAATTGGAACTTCTACGACTTTTTTGTTTTTTTTTTTGCCTGGGTAAAGCAAGTGATTATAATGCCAGCTGAGTGGATTCCGAGCACCCTGATGTCGATAGAGATACGCCCGTGAGTTTCAGCGATTGCAACCTCGACATCCGGCAACTTCTTTTGATATCGCCTTCCCAAACACGAAATAGGTGATTGGTAAGGACCCATATAGCTGATCATCGCTTCTCATCCAAGACTCGTTCATTGAACCCCAACACCTGAAAACCAAAACGAACTACAGTATTTTTGTTGACGGTTGAAATTGTTTTCACTCAACAGTCAACTTATTTTTTCTCACTCATCACCCCTGTCATTTTCGTTGACTGTTGAAATTGTTGGGATCCAGCCAAAATCCGAATAGAAATGACAGGCGTGATGAGCGGAAGAGACTCCCGACTTTCCATCAACGGAAACGCTTTACTCACTGAGTGGCAGGTTGCGTCTATTTGTTGTGCTTATATGGCCATGGGTCATCACCCTCCAAAGTGATTCTGGTGTGCACAAGAAGGTGGATCAGCAGCAACTTCTGTTTTTGACGACCACACTCATATTTTGTCATGATGCTGTCTATCTATCTATCTATCAATCTATCTATCTATCTATCTACCTATCTATCTACCTATCTACCTATCTACCTATCTATCTATCTATCTGTCTGTCTATCTATCTATCTATCTATCTATCTATCTATCTATCTATCTATCTATCTATCTATCTATCTATGTATCTATGTTTCTATATTCAATAAATATACACATACACATATACATATATACATACATACATATTGTAAGATATCTATATGTCTACATCCATTTATTAAGATCCACATTGAAATTGATTACATATAAAGATATTACTATTTCTATCCAAATATATTTGCATATGCCCACTCTACACGAATACGTCTCTGCAGATTCCTGTCCGCACTTGGTGAGTTTCCACCACCGTTCATCCCGCGCGTGCTGATGGCTTCAGCTCCGGAACATGCAATGGACCTTGCAACCCCTTAGAGCCACCAGGGGGTTCCCTAGCTCGGGAAGCTTCCAACCAGTAGCTGCCAAGACCCAACGGGTGAATTTTTGCCAAGGATTCGTTGATCAACTAGGTGACAGGCCAACCATTCGCAGCCGCCAACCACTAGTAGCCGCCAACCTTTTCTGCTGAGGATATCGTTGATCAACCAAGTACTGGTCGACGGACCGACGAAAAACCTGGACAAACAGACCAGCGAGCCGACAACTACTGTTTGACCAACCAACTAATTTGACAGGTGGACACAACAAAAATGTTGGTTCACCTCCATTATGAACCATTTCTTGACCATGACTAGCCGTATCATAGCCATATTGGGCTCCCATCAATCTCACTTGGTGCAACTCCTTCAACTCGCCACGGTTGCAGCGGTCGCTTCTGCCATGGCCAGCCGGTGGCTCCCGCTTGAGTGGGTGGCAACCTGCATGACAGGCCCGGAAGGGGAAGCTATGACAAGCTACAGTAAGGAGACAAGCCAGGATAACTGGTTTTGGTTGGGTTACTATAGCTTGTCTCAGTTTCAAGGATCTGAACAAAAGCACATGATGGTGATAAGCTTTGATAAGCCATAGAAACCAACAAGAATAGGTACATAACTCCAAAAAACAAGTGGTTTAACGACAACTACCAAGAATAACAGGTCATAACATGGCATAACAACAGTAACCAACAATAATATACACCACTAGCTACCCTATACTTTACCTTTTGATACCATCTAGACTATTGGTTGTCAAGCACTAAAGCACTCTGTGGCAAGCAGTGCTGCTGATGGCCTGCAGGTGATGCCGGATCCGCCGCTGCCATCGGCCGTGGGTATCGACCTGGGCACCAGCTCGTGCCGCATCGGTTTGTGGCGCGATGGCGACGTGCTCATCGTGCCCAATGACCGAGGCGCGCCCGGGGGGTGGCCACCCTGCCCTGGGGTCGCCCTGGGAGTGGTTGGAAGCAGCAGCTGGACTTGGACCTGTTGGGGAGGAAGTTATAACCAGTTGAGGGGTTAAAAATGCCTGGAGGAGTAGGGATAGCTTGGACATTTTGTGACTAGTGAGGGGGGCAAGTGCTGAAAACACCAGCCGTTGTAGGGGGTTTGAATTTTTATTGTTTTGGGATGGTTTGGGGTGTTTTTTTCACTGACTACGGGGGATGGATGTAAGGGGGTATGATGTTTGCTGTTGCAATGTAAAGAACTACTTCTGTTTTGACTTTTTTTTTTTCGAATGTTCACAACCAGTGGTTGTTGAGAATTCTGCAACTTTGGGTCAACGTTGCTGATGGTGAGACAGTGGTTTTGACATGTCTTTTTCTGCTTTTGTCCTACTATTAATCAGGTGTCTTTTTTCTACACTTATCATATTGATCAACCTAATTAACGAGCAAATGCTGGATGGATTTTTTTGCCAACCAGGTGCTTGGAAGTCCTCCCTTATCGGCATTGGTGGACAGCCGTGGAAGTCGTCACATGCACTGGAATTTGATCCAACCTTTGGGTGCAGCAGTTGATTTTGGTTCCACTCACTTCCGCCTTTGATCATTAATATCATCAATGATGGGGTATTCCCCATGGGCTAAGAATGGTTAATCATGCTTGATCATTATTGATAATTTGGTCAAGAACCAACAACGGTGGATAATCATGGCGCTCGTTTCATCGTTTGTTTGCTGAAGTTGGGAAACGACGTGCGAACGGACGGCCGGGCCACGGTTCGCGAGCGAAACTCGTTAGGCCAGGGGAAGATCGGATCGTGGCATCCGGCCGTCCGTTGGTTGAACTGGCGCACGAGAAGCGCATGTTGAGAAGCGCCACAACTCGGATCTGTTTCAAGTCCCCGTGGATGGTAAAACCATTTCCGCCAGTTTCTTTGACATGCCAAACATATTTTGTCATCACATGTTTCATCGTGAATTTTCATGGTGAAGGTTTGTCAAATGATGCAACAGTTGGATGTAGTGCGATTTCTTTTCTTGGCCCCTGTCATTTTTATGGGTAATGTCACCATGCCACCAAAAATTAGCCCTTTGGCTTGCTCTTTCATGCTGTTTAGGATCGGTGAAACTTATCCTCAATGCATGGCCTTTTCTATACATGGGAGTGTACCATCGTCACTGGAAGTATGGCGCGCGTATGTCCAATATGTACATCTAAATGTTGCATCTAGAAACAAAGCAAACCAACCAGTTCAAACATATAAACCTACATATTGCATAGAGCTCACACACACACATGGCATATCTTCACATCTCCTCAGATCTCAGCCCCACTTCCCGGGTGCCCCTTAACGCGCCTCCGGCTCCAGGGTGCCTGGCCACCCCGAACTGCGTGGGCTTCATGGACTTCACCAGTCCCGTGGTGGGCGAGGCGGCCATGGAGCAGGCCCATCACAACTTGGCCAACACCGTCTTCGCGCCACAGCGCCTGCTGGGAGTCGCGAGCCTAGAGCACCGGGTGGAGAGATGGGGGAGCCCTAAGGGGGTAGCCACCATGGGGTGACCAGGGGGAGATGGCTGGGTGATGGGACTTGGAGGGGAGGAGCTGTTCCGGCATCTCGTTCTTCTCCGTTTGGAGCTACCTGGGTGTTCGACCCAGAACTTGGAAGGAGTTGGACAGGAAACGAAGATTTTTTTGATACCCATGGGTTGATTCGACTTGTATTGAAGTGTAACTACACTGACACCTACAACAAGGGCCCCCAGCAATTACAAGTTGGGTACCCCTACAACTGGTAGAATTCACCCTAGTTCAGTCAGTCACAAACTAACAGCTCTAGCCATGTTTTTTTCCCGCCTTGTAGAAACAGCTGGTATATCCACTTGATATCACCATCTAGAACTTGTAGTTACAGTGTGTAACCTGGTTCATCACCTGGCATATCCACCCATATTCACCGGCTATATCCACCTGATCCACCTGCTATATCCACCTGATATAACCATCTATAACCAGGTGACCACCCAGCGGTGACCTCCCAGCGGTGGCCACCCAGCGGTATCCCCCCGGGGGTCGCCTGACCGGTGCCAAGGCCAGCTACGACAGCCCCTGGGCGCAGCGTCTGCGCCTCGCTGGGCCGCCGGAGATCGTGCGCGGGGACGACGGGAGCGCGGTGTACCGCGTGCGCGACCGCGGCAAGGCGCCGATGCGGTGACGATGATCTCGTGACCAGCGTGGCGAGTGGTGAACCTCCCGGGTAGTTATATAGTGGTGATGGTTGGTGATGGTTGGTGATGGTTGGTGATGTTGAGTGAAGGTTGGGATGGTCAGTGGATTTTTACTAGTGATGGTTAGTGGGATTGGTAGTAATGATGGATCAGCCAGTGGATTTTGAGTGATGGTTAATGATTTTTTTTCTGCTTAGGCCTACTAGGAATGGGTAGCAAGGGAAGCCCACTTACAACAGGAGTAGTTTTAGCCGGTGGTTAGCTACTATTGGCTTGGAACTGGAAGGGTAGGGTAGTGTTTATGAACCATGGATCTGATGGGAGATCCAGCTTTTGATAAAGCATTTCTAGCTTCAAATAGCTGGTGATTTACCACTTGCTGGGGTTTTATGGCTACAGATCTACCATTCACCACCTTCTTCATGAGAGCCATCGATCTTTCTCCATTGACATCACTCGAACATCAACCACCAATCAAGCAGCAGAAAACCATCATCGACCAAGAAGCATCAATACTCACCAGCCAGCGCAACTATTACCTATTTCAAACAATTCATATTACCCATCACCATCAACCAGCATTCAATTTCAACATCTAACTCAACCATCATCAACATATCATCAACCATCATCAACCATCATCAACCATCATTTCACCACGAGTTTCACTGTAATCATGAAGCAAACATCGCGCATCATGGTTCACCAAACATCGAAACCATCGCCGAGCCATGGAGCCCTGCCACTCGCCAGGTCAAGCTGTTGGATCCCGGCGAGATCCTTGCGATTCTGTTGCAGCAGATGAAGAGGCGCGGCCGGCGCGGCCGCGCCGCTGGTGGATGGCGGGGGTGGTTGGTTGAAGTAGGTTGAACTCGTTGGTTGGTTGAGTGGCAGGTTGGGTTGGAAAATGTGCTTGGCCGGTGGTTGATGCTGTTTAGGTCATGTTTTTGTGAGGCTTTGTCAATTTGCAGTTCTACAGTGGCATTTCGTTTTTTTGGGTGATTAGAACCAGCCAGTGAAAAGAATGCACCAAACGCTTCTCTGAAAGCTGCTACAGACCACCCTTACTTCTCTTTCCATTGTTGAACTCCGTGCCAGCTCCCAAAAATCATTCGCTCTGATCCAGGCAAGTGGAACAATGCCTGGGCATCCATGTGCGATCTGCAGTTGTGACGGTGCCAGCCAAATATGGTCGACAGCAGCGAAAAGCGTTGGAGGAAGCCTGTCGAATGGCACACCTCGAAGTGTTGGCTTTGGTGAAAGCTCCCACTGCTGCTGCCATTGCATTTTCACTGACCAATCCACGAGAAACTCCTAGGGAGATTCTGGTACTGGATTTCGGTGCTTGCTACTGTGACTTCTGTTTGCTCACCTTGAGTGGAAAGAATCTCTATGAGAGGGCTGTGGGCAGCGAGTGCATTGATTTGGACGCTTTGTTGGTGAAGTTCTGTTTGACCGACATCAAGATTCGCTTGGGGGTTGACCTCAACCATGACTGGGTGGCCATCTTGCGATTGTCCATGGCCTGCGAGAATGCCAAACGGAAGCTGTCGCAATGGAACCAGACTCGCGTTAATGTCGAAGCACTTGTGCAAGGCACGGGAGGACCACAGGGTGGGACGACAGACACTGCTCGGTTGATGCTGGGAATGATGGTGGATCCGAGACGATTCAAACGGACATGTGGGTGACATTGCTGAACGCAGCCTTTGTCCCAGCATAGGTCATAGTCCAGGTGTGTTTGTTGGCTAGTTATTGTTGGGTTGTCATTGTTGGACTTAGTGTTGGTCAATGCCAACCCTGGATTAATAGACCCCTGGTTGATGAACAGAGGGTATCCCCCAAAAGCCAACCGGTTTCCCACAATGGCACTATCCCAACTCATAAACCTAGGGTTAACCATTATTGTTGTCGATCATCCCCTTGTTGCAATGGTCATAACCCTTGTGAACCACAGTGAACCACAATAAACCCATGGAATTCTTAGTAGTTCACCTCACCTCCTCGTCGCCCCAGGGAACGACTACTGCGTGGCAATGTCCCGCAGTTACTTCGAAGAGTTCTGCAGCCGCGACATCGATAGCCTCCTGGAGATCTTCGACATTTGCTTGGAGGAATCCGGCCTCGAAAGGTGGGGCTCAAGGGTTGGTGGGGCTTTGCGCTGCTGGGGTTGGCTGCTTCACCAGGTTGATATGGGTTGAGTCAGCAGGGTGCGGTCGCCTTGGAAAGCAAAGCTTGTTGGAAGTTTGGGGTCAACGAACATGGCACCGATTTTAAAGTGGAGATCACAACAGATCAGTCCAACTCGAACCTACTAGAAGTGGTGGTGGGAAATCTTTGCGGATGAAGGTGCATCTACACACAAATCCTCGCCGCGTGCAAAGGACATTTCGAACCCTTCTCTGAACTCCCTGGTAGTAATGAAACCTTATCTCGTTCATAGAAACAACTCAGATGATGGTTTCCCAAGCTTTCCGGAGCCAAGCGCAGCTTGGCCACACTGAACTCCCTCACCCGTTACGTACCGTGTGAACCACGGTGGATGCGCAGCTGCGCCTCCCCGGTAGGAACTCGGTGGACGTGGTGCTGGTGGGCGGCTCCAGCCGCATCCCGCGGTTCCGGCGCCTCATCAAAGACTTCTTCCGAGGGCAGCCCCCGAGCGAAGTGCTGCGCCCGGACCACGCGGGGGTGCTGGGCGCAGCCGTCTATGCGGCGGCGCTGGGGCACCAGGCAGCGGCCAAAAACGAGAGTGGCTCAGCTGAGATGGGGAGGTGGGGAACTTGGGTGGTGAAATGATGGGTGAAATGGTTTGGTTCATAGTGGTTATTAGTGTGGTTGGTGAAATGGTGAGTCGTTGGATGTTATTTGCGGCTGATCGTAGATCTAGATAGCTGCAACAATAACTTAAATCATGCTGGAAGTTGGTGTTCCAAGAGATCGGTCAGATTGGCACCATCCGAAGCTTGTTTGATACGGGGGTTTCTCAAGCCATAGGGGTACCCCAAAATCATCCAATCTTATTCATTCATAGTAATAAACCAACCATTTTTTGGATTCGCTATGGCTTGAGAACCCCGCATATAGCAACCCAGGTGTTTCCATCAGCTCTACTAGTGGGCGTACCCAACAGTCTGCTTTGTTTGTTCCACTCCCAGGGCTTTGCACCGCACGGATCCATGGCGTTTTGGACATCACGGGGCCGCAAGGAGATTTCTTTTCTTTTTTCGTGGTTCCAACCTCACCTGACCGGGTGCTCATAGTGCGTAATTGACGGTTCACCGACCGATGGTTGATTGATGCTTGATGACGGTCAGTCATAGTCAGACGATGGTCAATTCGTGATTCTTTTTTTCTGGAAAGTGGATGGTAGATGACTGATGATTACTTGTTGGTGAAGCCTGGTTCACTATACTGGGTCTATTCACATTAAAACTGACTGTAGTGATTCCTGAATGGTGGCGAAGTAGCATCAACTACAGTGATGGTTATGAATCACTACAATAAATAGTCCCGAGTGTTAACGCGTACTTATGCTTACTTAATCACCATAGTTCACGGTCATACTTCATTCATGATTACCTGATTACCTGTACAGTTCACGCTTACCATTGGTTGGTTGAAGTGGGTCTTTCTCAAAACAATGGTACCTCAAAATCATCCAGTTTATAAACCACGTATAGTACGAATAAAACCAACACAAGTTGAAAGGGGTACCCAAACTGGCCTGAGACACCACCAGATTGGTGTTATACTTGATTATCATCCCTATTAACCATCACATTTCCCAAACAACTGTATAAAATCATATAAAACCATAAACCACTTGTGACATGGTTCAATGGTTTCATTTCTGGTCCATGGGTGGTTGAGAAATGCGTGGTCGCCCTGGGTACTGATGCTGTAATGGATCAACCGCAACAGTGAGGCTGATGCAAATCATCCGTCGCTTTCCATCAGTCAACATGATCCAGCAATTGGTGGTTTCTCAACATAGGGCACCCCCAAGAATAGATGGTCATTACTAATAATGCCTACTATTGGATGATTTGGGGGGTCCCATATTTTGAGAAGCCATCAATTATCAATCATTCCCTTTCATTTGCCATGATTTGGCAATGATTCAACCGCCAATTACCCTATCAATTAACCATCAGCCGCCAATTGACCATCAAAAAATCATCACTGTTGACTGTTGACCAACCATGTGCAACCTTGTGTATTGACCACGACCATCAAGTTTATCATCGACCAACCAGTAGCAACCTTGGCCACCACTAGCATCAACGATCACTGAGGCAACGATGACTTTTCCGTTGATGCCGAAGGTCACCTTCCCACCAACAAGCCGCAAGAAGCCGTCAGCAGTGGTGGCATCTACAGCTTCGAGGGCTTGCAGCTGGAGGAGCTGCTGTAGACCTTGATTTTTTCACGAGATTTATTTTTGGGAAACCCTGTATAACCCTACCCCGTCCCTTTGTGGGCAGCAGATGCTCCGAGAGCATCCGAAAAACCGGGGAAGACCTGGGGCAAGCTACAAATGCTGGATTTTCCACTGCCAGTTTACCAAAGGTTACCCTGGTTTTTGGAGCATCAGCGAATTTCTGAGAGATGGGTTTCCCAGAAACTGATCTTGCGGGATTGATTTCGCCACATTTGCGCAAACCCAGGGTGGTTTGCTCCTGATGTTGCTACGCAGGCTGGTAGTTGCTGTTTTCCAATCTGGTACTGGTTGTTCACATTAGAGACTTCTAAACTGGTCTGGCTTGACAGCCAGTATTCGAATGGAATAGCAATGAGTTGTGGAAGAAACTGGAACGCAGCCGGACCCAAACGAGTCCTTTGTAAAACTTGGTGAGAACATTGAAAAACGAAGCCGCACCCGAAAAACGAAGCCTTGTGATTGTGAGAGATTCCGTCGTTTGGTTCGTTCATTTTGGGGGGTTACCTCACATCCCAAAGATGCACAGACAGGTACTGTTTCGGTGGATGTGCACCAAACACTCCATTTCAGACGAGATTTCACGCAGATTTGGAGTATGAACCCACACTGGCAGAAGGCGGCTTGTGTGGACAGCGAAACAACGAGGGTCCACTCTAGCAAGCTCCCTGCTGAGCGCCCAAAAATCAGGTTGATAGTTGTCAGCTTGGGCAACTCAGTGGTTTGTAGGGAGTCTGTACCATGTAGTAGGTCTGGTGGCACCCCCAAATCAACGGATTTGACGGGCGCATTGGTTGCGCTTGAGATCTCCAGCCCCTGCAGGAGATCATGCCCTGGTCCACCCTCGAGAGCACCTCGAGCTATGACGATCCCTTCACCTTCGGCGCGCCTGAGAACGAGGCCTTCGGTTTTCCCAAGCCCTTGGCCTCAGGCAGACTGAAGCCCAGTGGCGGCGGCAGCGGCTACCTTTCCAAGGAAGCTGAAGCGAGTGGCCCGCCACTGTAGAGCAGCGCATGGCAGCGGATGTGGTCCGAAATGGCTCATTTTGGTTGGCGAGATTGGAGTTAATGATGGTGAATTCATTTTTGAAAATTTATAGTTAATTGGTGGTTTTCTAAAGATGAGCAGAACATGGTTTGCTAAAGACTCATGGTTGGTTGATACTTGCCCAACAGTTGCATACAGTTGCCACAAAATTGGGTTGTTAATTGATTTGTTTGACACGGATGAAAGGGCTCAATGGTGTGGGCAAGCGATGGTTGATGGTCAGCCATTCAACGAATATGTTGACGAACATGTCGAACGTGTCCAGCAGTTCTGCAGTGATCACCTTTGTGATCTAATTTGAGCTCCCCTTGTTGTGCTGGTGATTCTGCAGCCTGCAATCGTTTTGCTGGGTGAAAGACCTCTATGATTTCGTTAAATCTTCCGGTTGACTGCAGCCATGGGAATCCTCCCCCAAGAAACCACCTCCCAGAAAAGATCAGGAATGGACATCTTTTTCCTGTGGTTTATGGGGGGCCATAGATTTCATGATTCCACCCATATGAGCGCGTTTTTTTTTTGTGGGAATGGGTGTGATCTGGTATCGTGGTTGTTCGCAGAGATGGTGTTGGGGCTTAGTGGGACCACCAGGTGATTGTTAGTGATGGAGTGTGTTCTACAACTGGAAAACCAGTAGACCAAATCCGAACAGCTCGCTATTATTGGTTTGCTCTAGTTGTTATTCCTCGGTCTTCAAAGCGGCTTGCGAAGTATTGCCGCTGTTGTTCATTCTCAACAGTCAGCCACAGAACACAAATGGTGGTTTCTCAAAAATAGGACACCCCAAATTATCCTTTTTTAAACCCCTTATAAAATAAACCGACCATAGCTTTGGGGTACGCCTATGGCTTGAGAAGACATAAATAGACGGACATACAGTCTGTGAATACATTTCTCATTCAAATTACACTGTTATTCAGATGGGGGTTTCTTCATTTATAGTAATACACCAACCATAACCGTGGGATACCCGAAACTACCACTGGATTGGTATGCTAGTCGGTTATCATCCCCTATAAACCAGCCTAATCCCCTATAAAACCTATAATTATAATCCTCTATGGATGAAACCAATATAAAACCACATAAAACCATATATAAGACCATTGAAACACCATGTAAAACCATGTAAACCACTGAATCCCATATAGATAGGTAATCTCCAGTGACAGGTCGTGGTTTATATCATCACATCGGCGCCTGCAGCCGGGTTGGATTCTGTTTCACCTCTTCAGCACGGCGAAGCCTGAGAAAAAAGTGGAGCAGGGCAGGGCTGGGCTCGCGCACCGACGTGACATTGTGGTTTTATAGGGGATGTATGGTTTTGCATGGTCTTATTATGGTCTGAATATGATTTTTAGGGGATTATCACGTCAATAGGGGATGACAACCAACTTTAGCACCGCTTTGGTGGTTTCTTAAGTCAAATTTGGGGTACCCCAAAGTTATGGCGCGTTTACGACTAGAAATGGTAGATCAACTGGATGATTTTGGGGTACCCCCATTTTGAAAAACCAGGTCCACATGGACTAAGGGGCTTATCCCCACGCCATGAGGAATCCCATTCCGTTGAGACAGATGACTCATCCCATCATTGTTTCACCTGATGGGGAACCATGTTCAACCAATAAGGAAAGACATGGGAACTATAATCAATTGTAAACCATGATTGCAACCATCAATGATGGGGAGTTATCATTTGCAATTTCACTAACTACTAATTACTACCCTGTTCATACCTTTTCCCATCATCGTTTCAAATTGAAACGCCTCCAACTGAACATCGTGGGAAATCCGCCTGGGAAAGTGGTCCGTGAGCTGATCCGCTGGCATGGCCGACCACCTGGCGTTTGGCTCAGCACGGCTGTTGTCCCGTGGCACTTGTGGTCATGGCCACAGCAGAGGAACAGCTCTCCGGAGATGAATTGGAGAGCGTTCCGGGGGCGATGAAGGCGCCAGTGTCCTGGTGAGTCGATGGGGGGATTTGGGTCCATGGGGCTATGGGTCAACATTGATCAACCAATAATGGTGGAGAATAACCAACAATAAGAGGGAAAACAATGGTTAATGATAGGGGAACCAGGGGGACTAAGGGTCAACTGACTGACCTGCTGCCATGGATTTGTCATATTTTGAATGAGAAAACAAGTGATAAAACATGATGAACAAAAATGACACAGAACAGGGTGACACCATGGATTTGCCTCCCAACCATGGAGGTTGCTGTTATTGGAAACACGATCTGCCTCCCAACCATGGGTCTTTTGTTAAGGAAAACGTCGCAGCAAAGAGTGCTGTGTAGCTGGCAGGTGGCTGATTGGTTGGGCTTGGGCAGCAACAGAAGCCACCAAACACAGGGTTGTGAACCATCACGAACCATCAATGGCCATTACCAAACCATGTTGCTGGGGTAGTGATGGTTAGGTAACTGCTATCATTCAATTACTATGCTTATTAGCCTAGCCATCAACCATTATCACTTAATCATCGATAGGTTTTGTTGAGCCATCATTATCGTTCATTAACCAGTTCTTGGTTGGCTGTGTAAATTGGGTTTATGTGTGGCTGCGTTACCTAGTTGTTGTGACTGTTGCGACTTCGATCAATTCATTGGAAGATAGTCCAATGGTGCTGGTTGATCCCTTGTTCTTCATGACGTATGCTGGTTCAGAGTGATGATCCATGGCCGTTGCTAATGATTGAATGATTGATCATAATGCTTCATAATTATTATGAGCTCTTTCGGAAGCCATTTAAGTACAGTTATGAGCTCGTGAAGAAGGCAGATAATACTATCATAACAGTTTTCGTTAGGAAGACATTTAAGTATAGTAGTATAGTTATTATATCTACCACAACTGGCGGATGATGGTTCTTGGTGGCTTACTAAGCGGCCGTGCTTGGCCGCACGGGTCATGGGTTCCGCCGAGGACGACGAGCCTCCGCAGTTGCAAGCCGCTACGACGCTTGGTGCGGGCTGTGAAGGGGCGGACGGGATGTTGCTTGGAGATGGTTACCTAAGCTGAGGAGTAGGGATGGTTCGTGATGGTCATCATGATGGTCATCATGATGGTTCATGATTTGCTGAGGATAGTTTATGATGGTTTGGCTCGACGGCAAAGCTTAGGGGTTGTGATGGTTTTAGAAACCTGAGGAATGGGGTTGCTACTGGTTCCATCTTGATTTTTTTTTGGGGGCATCTGGGTGTAGGAGAAAAGGAATGATGTAGGCATGACAAACGATTCAAGGATGATATTTGGAAAGGTTGGCATCAAACCACGGTGATTGATCTTCTTTTGGTTATGAACCGCTTCTAGTTTGGGATCGTGATAGACACAGTTCTTACCCGACCATTGTTTGATGTGCGACTAGGTAATGTTGTTAGCAGCTTCTATGGAGTGTTGCCACGATATTCCGATATTTGCAGTATTGATCCCCTATTTTGATAACCACCAGACATGGACAAGGACCATTATTTATAGTTGTCTTTGTCGATGGCTTCGTTTTGCGGTGGGTCAGGCAAGTAGAGCTGGTGCAAGCAGGGGAACCTGTGGGGAGATGGGTCAGGGGTGTATCAGCAACCCTGGCTCCAAATGTTTTCTAGTCATTTCGTTGGAGGTTTTGTCGCAAACGTTTGGATAGTCGATAGAAAACCAAGTCCACGACTAGGTTACCAGTTGGCAAGGATAGTTATTTCGTTGGAGGTTTTGCCACAAACCCATGCTTATAGATCCCGTGGAGGTCCCATAGTCCCCTGATTCCAAAGAAGGCACCCAAGATCCATGATTCGTCCTGGCCCGTGCTGTCCAGGTTCCCAGGTTCCCCCAGGGGTTCAGTGCTCCGAGGAGTTCAGCGGCACTTTTGACCTTGAAGGCCCTGAGAGAAACTTTGACCCGGGCGCATGGTCAGATTTTGCAGAAACTGGATCAGGCGAAAGGGTGGCAAGCTGTTGGATTTGAGCAGCTTTGCTGCGAACTCGAGATGAGCCTTTTCGGTTCTCCAACTCAACAATGATGAGGTTGCTTATTGGCTATAATTATGGTGTTGAATGGTGGTTGACTATAGCTAGTTATCGCCAACTCAACACCAAAAGTGGTTTCCATGTATCACCAGCGAGGCAGTGCATCAGCTGAGGGCTGAAACTGCGAACAGTCTTAATCAAGGTACCAGGAAAAGTTTGTGGGAGATTCCATGGATTTTTTTCTTGACTTTTCCAATCATTTTTTTTGACCAACCACCAAGTGGTGCTCCAATGATTCGACCGCCAGAATATGTATGTGATTGTTGTTGTTGTTGTTGTTGTTGTTGTTGTTGTTCAGCTGTGTGACCTTTATATTCACGGACGGACTGGGGGCAGCTTCGTCAACCGATGAATGGGGCCGTGGAAGACATGCCCCAAATGAGCAAAGTTGTCATTATTTGCGCGGCCGCTATTCCGTTCTTTGTTTCAAGGTATTCATCAAAGCACGGCGGCATGGTGGCATGGCATATGCCTCCGTTTTCATCATACACCAGCTTGTTATCTCGCGTAGCGATTTGCAGCAATAACATACCATCGTCTTCCAAGGCAACCGCTGTGATTACGGCTATGTTTGCTTAAGCCCGAAAAAAAGCAATACAACATCCTAAAGCAACCATCACTCTTGGTGGTTATTGTTTTGGTTAGTTTTAATGTTTCCATTGCGACCAACCACCACTGGTTGACATCCGAAGGAAAACGACATTACGGTTGCTGGAAAAGAAGAACACACTACGGCGGTTTCTCGACATAGGGTACCAACATCAATGACCATCCTCTAGCATCCAAGCACCATCATCCACCAACCTCAAGCAACATCAATGACCATCCTCCAACATCCACCATCATCAGTGAACATCCACCATCAACAATCATCCACCAACCTCAACCTCAACCACCATCCACCTCCACCAACCTCAACTAACATCTGTCACCAAGCACCAAGTGTTCCATGTAACGTGACGTCGAAGTCTCCCAGGAGATCCGACTGCTGGAGATGGCTGCCACCAGCGAAACGGTCATCGAGGAGTCCGCGGCTTCCCTGGAGTCTTTGCCGGCGCCGTCGGAGGTGCGCCATCGTTGTTGGGGGTGGTTGGGGTTGGGGTTGGGGTTGGGGTTGGGGTTGGGGTTGGGGTTGGGGTTGGTTGGTTGGTTGGTTGGTTGGTTGGTTGATTAATAAGCCTTGATAAGCAACAATAGTAGGGATATACCGACTAGAACTGGTTGGTTGGTTGGTTGGTTGGTTGGTTGGTTGGTTGGTTGGGGTTGGTTGATGGATGACGATGAATGGTCGATGATTGAAAGGTTGTTTGGTTGTTGGCTGTGATTGTTGATGATGGTCGATGTGGATGCTTGTTGGTTACTAAAGCTTGTTTCTTTGTCTGTTGTTGGTGCCAATGATCAATGACCATCAATGACGGTGATGCGAAATCTGTATGGATCCACCTCATTGACCAAGGATCAGTTCTCAAACTATATCATTGATCCTTTATCCAACTATCAAATGGTCCTCAATTTATCCCAGCTTGAATTTATTTGATCTTGCACTCGTTTTACGACTGATCAACCATCAACCAATCATCAATCAATCATCAATCAACCATCAATCAACCATCAATCGACCATCAATCGACCATCAACCATTCATATCAAATTATCAACCACCATCAACCACCACTTTGTTGCTTCTTAACTACGATCAGCCACTATTAACCACTCTTAACCACTATTAACGACAATAAACCACTATGAATCACTACTAACCACTCCTAACTCCTAACTAATCACTAGTAGTAATCACTACTAACAACTAACCACTATTAATCACTACTAACCACTCCTAACTCCTAACTAACCACTAATCACTACTAATCACTACCAATCACTACTAATCACTACTAATCACCACTAATCACCACTAATCACTACTAAACCACCTATTCAAATAGCAAGTTCTACCCCTCATCACTGACCTTCTCGGAAGCTGCCCGGCTTTCCCAGGTCGTGGAGCCTCCACGGCCACCAGGGCAGCCCTCACGGCGAAGTGTGACCCTGCAGGATGCGTGGCACGCCGCCTCCGGGGCACCACGGTGGCCGGTGGGGGCCGACAAAGATGCGATTTCTATGGAAATGGAAATGGAAATGGATTGATTGACATGATTTATGGATTTCTATGGAAGTGGATTTCTATGGAAATGGAACAGATTTCTAAACATGTTCCTATGGAAATGGACATCAAGCATGTTGAAATGGATAGAGATGTTTTTTATGAATGATTTTCGTGGAAATTCATGACTAACACATGCGTGACAAACAATTTGAGTTGAAAGTCAACCATGTTGATAGATCAATTTGACAGAAATGTGCATAGATGGATGCAAATCAATACAGCCATGTATGGGTATATACATATATGTCTACATATTTACATACATGACTCACAGAATTGCACTCCAGATAGTTGCAGCATGATTTGCAGTTTTCCACACTCCTATCCGCTAATTATCCTTGATCATTGCCATGATCTCACATGAACCATCATGAAGCGCCATCAACCTTGAACCCCAACCATTACTAAGTGTTTGTTTTGTACATTGCAAATGGTTTGCTTGATCATTAAGATGTTTATATTATTGATCACGAATCATCAAGATCGTCGCTGAACATTTCGATTATTGAGCATTTTTCAGCCACCTTGATGAGTTTGATTCACCGACTTTATTTTCCGATCAGCACTTAAGATTAACATTACGATCATGAGGATTAAGCATTTTCATCAACTATTAGCCGTTACGAACTCCAATTTAGTGGTTCCCCCAGTGGCAGGTTGGTGTTTCCATTCGCCATTTAACCAGCTAGTTCTATCTACGATTCGCCTGGTGGTTACCCAAACATGAGCCAACCCAAGTGAACCATCAACCCCAAGAATCAACCATCATTTGCAATCATTTGCCATCATGAACTGTGGTTCTATTTCATTACGGTAGACTTATTTTGATTACCATTGTGGAATGATGAGTCAACCCCCATTAAACCTAATGGTCATAAACCTAATTGCTTGTGATTCGTTACTAATTACATTAGTCAACCCCCATCAAGCTGATGATCAACAGTTCCTGTGTGGGGCACTCGGCATGACAACTTCTATCTGCCATAGTCTTCCATGACGCCAGGACCAAGCTCCATCGCCCGAGGAGGGAAACGCCGCGAGGGAGCGGAAGATTCATCACTCGCCATGGTGAAAATGGGTGGGTTTGATGATTGATGGTGGGTTTACAACGGTTTTATGGTGGGTTTAAAAGATTTATGAGGATCCATATTGTTGGATGGGGGAGATTAATGATTTATCAGTAGAATTTCATGATGGATGGTGAAAATGGTTGAAAAGGATTGATAGTGGTGAATTCATGTTTGATAATAAAGGATGATATCCAGAAGAATGATTGTGAATGTCAGATCCATATTGATAAACTTGCCGTATTTGGGACACATCACATCACCAGGTATTTGAGATTAGTTGGGGTGGTTTACTAGTGCCAATCTACCATCAAAAATGGCCAAGAAGAAGTGGTTAATTATGGCTTAACTCGTGGTGAATACATGGTTGTTGTGGTGAATCAATGGCTCAGTGCTTAAACATGATTAGCCGTGTTTGACTCTCACTAATCCATGATAACCGGTGAATTAATCGCTAGGTCATGGTGAATCAATAGTCGTTTGATTTCTCGGTTCTCGGTACTGCGTTGTGGATACATGAATGATGGAGGATATGAGCTACGGTTGTGGTCACAGTACGGTTCACATACCAGCAGTGATACGGTGGTAGTCCTAGTTATTTTCTCCTGTCTGCTGCACGGCTGGCTGGAAAATGTGGCTGATGATCTACAGCCATTAGTTCTCGATAGATCCACAGATGTGCATCTACCATCGAATCGAAGCGAAAAGGCAGGTGGATCAACATGGCCGAATATAAGAGGCCCTGAGTAAATCCCCGCAAGCTGAGAGTGAATGATGGTTGAACCCTTGTGCTTATGACTATCAAGCATGCAGACTTTTAGGGGCTGAGCCATAATTACTTTAATGGGTGTCTCTCAAAGTTGGGCTACACCTTAATTATCCTATATTAATCATGAGTAGTAATAAGTCGACGATATCTTGGGGAGTTCCCAAATTGTGTTGAGAATCCCCCACATGTGTGATAGGATCAGTACCTCTAACCAAGCGCGGTGACCTCGAAGATCAAACCCACGATTTCTTTCAGGATGATCACCACGGGCAAATCATTGTCGTGCTGCAGCGTACATGCCTAGACATACAGACGTACAGAAATACAAGCAGACACACAGACACCACATTACATTACAGACGAATTGATACATAACAAATGTAAATCAAGGTGTATATCAACGTTAGCGCATAATAGGTCGGTTGTATGGTTTCTATCTTATTTCTGTTTGTAGTGAACGCAATAGAATGTATTACTATTTCTATTTAATGTAAAAGACAGGCACTTAGCCAATTGTATTATACTCGGGTCATTTGTATTCGTGTATACGTGTATTTCAGTATTATTTCTATTTCTATTGGTAATGAATGTATCTACATAGTGCTAAATACATAACTTGTACTATACTACATATACATTTCTAGTCGGCATCAAATTGTATTATACTGCATGTACCTTTTGTATTATACTGAATATACATATGCACTTACATTTGCTAAATATATTGTATTATATTATTAGTGCAAATAAATCATCTGTATTAAGATATGTACATATGATAGATAATGATACATGTACAATAAAGTATACCATGTAATATATTTATTTTGTTCATGCCAAAGAATACCATTTACAATAAATCAGATTTCTATTTGTATCGGTGTAAATCCTTTGCCGTGTGTCCCAGGAGCGAGCGTCACATCGTCGCACTCGAACCACCGACGATCGATCGCCCCTGACGTTCAAGAACCTTCCAGCGATCGGTCTACAGGAGCTGGGCCTCCGCGATGAAGGTGGCATGATATGGCGAGCTGGATCAAGCAGTTAACCAACCAATTTCATGGGGGATAATAAACAGTAATAATAGGGAAAACAGCCTGGTTAATGATGGGGAACCGGGGGGACTAAGGGTTTTGACCCATAGCCATATCTGGCGCATAATAATTGACAATGGTGATTATAGTGATATAGCTAGATAGTGGTGGCAATTTTGGTTCACCTGGCTATAGAAGTGGTTAATAGTGGTTAGGAGTGGTTAAAGCTGGTTAGTCATGAACACTAGGGGACAAAAACGGTTAATTATACTGATTGATAGGGCTTAATACAGGTTACTAGAGGTTAAATCCGTTTGATCATCGACAATAGTGGTTAGTGTAGGTTCATAATGAATACGGGTTTATCAGGTAAGACATGGTTGAACTGATGGTTGATGGTTAATTGGCCTGTGAACGCAGTCTTTAAGTCAATTATTTAGATAGTTGAAGTGATATGAGCTAGAAGTGATGATCGATGGGAAAAAGAACCGTATAGTTTTCGTTCAACCATAGAGGTAACGACCAACCAGTGCGGTGGAAACCAAGAACGAACCATGGCGTCGTACCAACCGGAGTGGGTCACGATCCCTAAGCTTCCAGTTACCATAAAATAGTAGGCAACCAAGCTTAAACAACAATGGTAGAGACCACCTGGTTACCTACTATAGTAGCAAGGGATAGCTATGAAAGTTACGAATGATGATAGCTTTTGTCAACGGCATCCCAGGGATTTTTTCCCGCGGTACTTGTTCTTGATTTGCTGACCATAGCCAGGGTACCAGTTATGGTGGGTATTCTTAGGGTTCGCTTGGCTACCAACTTCGCACTGGCGGGTGTACTATGTGGTTTAAGAGCGAAATGTCCATGAAAACTATCAATACCAATAGCTGATATGAAGTATCATCATGGATCGCTATTGATAGTATTCGTGGAAATTTCACAATTTCATGGTCGAGTCTCAAACTATCAAAAGCTGGTATCAAGAATACGTTTGTTTGATAATCGACCGCTAGCTGATATCAAGCAACCAACGAATAGCTGAGTATTAATGGCTGGTGTTGAACAAGACAACCAACAACATATTTGTAACGTATAATATATATAAATATTGCAAAAGTTGCATCATGTACAATTCAAATTACATGATCTAAGATATGAAAGATATAGTGACTTATGTACAATGCCAAAATATAACATAAAGACTGTATGATTGTTTTGATATGTTATGATAGCATGCAATGTGATACAATGCGATATGATGTAATAGAACATAGTATAACACAATACAATATGATATTATGTGAATTGAGATTACATATGCATATGCACCCGCACATACATCTATATTTACATCTGTATGTTTCGTTTTGGGTGACCCCCTTGTGTTGCATGACCCGAGAGAACTTCAACAAAATACCTCGGACTCCTCGTCCTATTAGGTTACCTCCAGCACAGGACTCTATTCCGGAGGAGTGCCACGGGCTTGATGGTGTTATCCCAGCCCCAAGAGCGCGAACGGACCCGCACATCGCCAGCATTGCCATGGAGCGTTGTGTTGGCTACCACTGGGAGGTTGGGTGGTTTGCTGTTTTGGTTGTACACATACAGAGACAACATATGAAATCATGTGCATATATATATATATATATACATAAATATGATTTATATATGTGTACATTTTTAAATAGACATGGAAAATTCCACATGGAAATATACACGTAGAGATGCCTAGTGATGTGGGAATCGCTGCTAGCCGAACTGCAGGAGGTGCGGGAGTTCATGGGAAACCAAAGGGTTCCCAACTGGGACCGGCCCTTGGGATTCTAGCGATGGGTTCATGTTCCAAGGGTTGGTTCACGAAGCTGTCGTTGGTTGTTGTTCAGGAGTACCTAACCTGGAAGTTCCTACAATCCCCTGGTTGCATTGCCATAAAGCAGCTATTTCTATGGTTGAGACCACGACTTTTCAGGGACAACCTCCATTTACGACGGTGAGGACCTTCAAGTTCTCGTTTTTCTTTTAACATCCATCATTCCTTCAATGGGGATGGGATGTTGTTGCGAGCTGGACTTCACTTTAGCGCCCTTTTTGAGTCTGAAAAGCTTGATGCTCATCAATCATGATGCTCATCAATCATGATGCTCATCAATCAGTAGCAACCGCCATTCACCACTATTCTTAAGTTGCCGAAAAACGTCATTGCTTTATTGTTAGTGCCATCTGTAGCTAATCCTTGCTGTCATGGCATATCATATGGTCATAATTAACAAATTGGTACTTCTTTTTGTCTTGAACCCAAATAGTTACGATATCATTCCCAACCAACAATAAACACATATTCCTAATCACTGTTGCAAGTCTTGATTATTAATCATTCGTGATATTCATAAGCCAGAATCTCATTACAACCAAAGCACGACTTGACCTAGTATCAACCCATTGGAGCTCCCAATGGAATCCTTGGTCCTTCTTCCAACGGGGGAACCGGGGAACCCCAACAAATGGGGGTTTCTCAAGCCATAGGGGTACCCCCAACATGGGTGGTTTATTCACATCAATGGTTGATAAACTGGATGATTTGGGGGTATCCCTGTTTCGAAGAAAACCACCATAGTTACTATAGTTGGTATATCCCCTATTGTTGTTGGTTGTGATCCCCTATGATCAACCACTATCAGCGACTATAATCCCAAACTGACTTAGAAACACTTCACCAATATCAGGAAGACCTTCCTGCCTTCACTGTCGAAGAAGCAGAAGAATCGCAACTATTTCCGGCAGCAGTCGATGGCCGTGCTGCAGGAGTGGAGAATGATCAGATGGGGTGTAGTAACCAAAGAAACATAAAAAGATACATTTGCTCATGATGGTGAACACTGGTTGAGAGTTAAAGATGATCATTGGTAGTTGATGATGGTTAATGAGGAAGAGAGATATTACTGATGGACAACTATGCATAGTGCAGGGTCAACAAATGTTCTCCGCCAGCATAATCATCGGATTCCGACGGGAGAATCAACCTTGATCCAGCAGTGATCTAAAGCACACAAATGCACAATCCTAACACCAGTGAATCGGGTCTCTTTGGGCTTACATAATCTCAAGAAATAAAGGCACGAGAGTAATATAAATGTTAGCCGGCAGCAATTCTTTCACGATTCTTTTGGCTAAAAACGGTGTTTTTGACAAGCAAGGCACGTCAGCAGGGTCACTCGCTCTTGACCTTACAAGGTCTTGTGCTAAAAACTGACAATTGCAATGCAGCAATTGTCACTCTTATCATTGCTATCCACAACAAATACAAATCGTCATTTTTGTCCACCATTATTTTGAGTAGATATATATACCTATAGCCAATAATAAGTGTCAATTGTCTATTCTCCATGATTGATCCAAGGAAATTATGGCAGTTTGTGGATGTTTTACACATGGTCAATGGGGTGCCCTCCCAGGCAGAGTTAGTTTCGAAGTTTTGAAGCAATCGATCACTGCTAGCGATGAATCTATCACTGCAACCAGCTGGGGTTTGCTGTCCAAGTTATATCTGGGTGTTTCTTAAAAAAGGGGCCCCCAAAACGGTTGGTTTATACCTACAAATGGGTGATAATGAATGATCTGGGGGTACCCCTATTTTCAGAAACGACCATCTCAAGAAAGCAACATCACTTAGGGTCCCAGTGCATTGTATCGCTGGATATTGTTGTTTGATTGAATCAAGCAGCATCAACCATTGAGATCTATTGATAATCATTCAGCCATCAATTCATCAACCATTGAGATTCGTTGATCACTTCGCCATAATCATCGTGCGTATATGGATTGATGGTATCAGCTGGCAGGGGTCCCATATAGGGTGGCGAGCTGTGAAGGGTGAACCATGGATCTCAGCAGAGGCTTCAGGCTTGGTAGGTCCATGGTAGGAACCCTCCAGAACCCAACCGTGGCCGCTCACTGCCGCTTGTTGGAGCTTAGTCCGGCAGGCACGCGGACCTTTCTTTTTCGGATTGATGTTGTAGGTCATGTGTGGTGTGAAATATGAAACCTGGTGACCAAGGCATTTGTATATTGTTATACATCCATTCTAATCATGGATGTATGATTGTATGTGTTGTTCATATTTACACAAGCCCTCATGTTTCCATTGGCGCAGTGGTTGAACCTTTGATGATTGAACTCAAATGTTCGACCGAACTCATCTCATCGACATATCAATTTCTGGGGACACCCAACGTCGCCCACCCGATGCGGAGGGTCGAGTCTCCCGGACCCCTGCAGCACGCAGGATTTGGCCAAGTCTCCCGGGCTTGACGCGAAGTCTTCGCCCTTGAAGAGCAGTGGAAACGAAGCCGACCTTCCAAGGTGGAACCAGAGATCCCGTGCTGGAAGGATTTTTGGGTGAAAAATGGTGGGTTTGATGGTTGAATGATGGTTGTTGATGGTTGATGATGGCTTAGTTCATGGTTGATGGGTTCATCAACCATCGACAGGCATCATTCAAAGATTATCAACCATCATTCAACCATTATCAACCATTAATTATCAACCATCATTCAACCATTATCAACCATCATCAACCATTAACAACCATCAGTGTGGATTGATGGTTGTTAACATTGGTTGATAACAGTTCCTACGCCATGGATGCCCCGAATGAAGCCAGGAATTCTGTTGACCTCGAACAATCGTCCAACCTTGCTGCAAGCTACGCGCATCGACCATGTCACTAGGTACCTAGCCTGGTTGGTGGTTTCAAACCTTAATCATGGTTAGTAATAGGGGATACTAACCAACAATAGTGGTCAAACGATTGCTGGTTGGTGGTTTGATTGTCATTTTTTTAATTTTCCGTATTGATTATTAACAAATGGTTGGTTGACTTGCGCAGATTTTTCATGACGGCTTGGAACAATCCCAACGGTGTGTACCTAGTGGTAGTGGTTCCTAGCGAGCCGCCATCCCGACAGTGGATTCATGTCACGGCACCGGGTGTTTGGATGGCACTGTTGGCACCGGCTTTTTGGGAAGCTCCCTGGTGGCCTGCGAAAGCTGATCATGCAGGAAGCAAACAAGAACCACTGGCGCATGCCACTTAGTTTGTTAGTTCGATGATTATCCATCAAACTGATATCCATCAAATTGATATAAATTGATGGTTAGCTAGTTCGATTCGTCTGATTTGGAAGCGTCAATCAAACCATCAATCGAACTAACCATCGAGCATCGAACTGACTCATCCGGCACTAGATTTCACCATCAATTCTTGGATCAAGCCAGTGCCAGGACCCCAGAGAAGGACAGTGCTGTCGAGGGCGAGCGAGTTATGGCGTGGCGTCAAGAAGACCAGGGGCTTTTTGGTGCCTTGGTATGATTTCGGAGCACGGGGTTGGCTGATGGTTGATCCATGTTGATCCATGTTGATCCGTAAAGGTTCAGGAGCTGTGGTGATGTCATTGTTATGAATTGATCCTTCAATGACGGTGAATCATGATGGTTAAGTGTTAATACGGATGGCTCAATCATGGTAAGTTGATGGGTTAATCATGATGGTGAAATCAGGATTAGACAATTGATGGTAGAGTCATGGTTAGTTGACTGTTAATTAACGGTGAATTGATGGTTAACTGACGGTGGCAGTGATGGCTTGTGATGGTGGTTCATCATGGTTCATCATGGTTCACCATGGTTCATCGTGGTTCGTGTGAACAAGGTGGTTAGCATGGTCCAACAGTGACGAAGCAGTTGTAACGGGAGAAGCATTGTTGACAGATGGCCAATTGATGGTTGATGATCATGGCTATATAATAGTGGCTAGCAGCGATGGAATTTAGTGGCGAATGCTGGTGCTGGTCGATCATGGTCTGGTCGATGGAGGGTTTTATGGTGACGGTGGGCTTCAGAATGGAGTGAATGCTCCATGACAAGCTGCTGAATGATGGTAAATGATGGCTCATGCGTGCTCATGCCTGTACTTAAGAATTACTAAGCTGGCTAGTAATGATCGATCAGAAATGGGTTGTGAACATTGATGGTTGATCGACGGTTCATAGTGGGTATACAGATGGTCGATAGATTATCCATGATTAATTGGATTAATTCACCGAGTGTCAATAGTGGGTAAGCGTGGCCAATGTTTGCCATTCACAATGTTGGGCTTACTACTGCCAAATGATGGTTCAATGGTTCAGCAAAGAGCGTCAAGAACTGTGAGCAAAAACATTTACACCCAAAATACGATGCCAATGATCATAATTTGCGGCGCATGCCAGCATCATGTATGGATTTAATTTTGGCATAATGTCCAGCAATGGTAAACACTTGATTTCTAGATCATCTATTGGACATGATAAAATGCATTCTGATCATTACTGGACATTTCTGATCATTATGATCTCCAGCTATTGGACATGATCAAATGCATCCATTACAGGAGGCTGTCTATGCCATAGCAATGCGTGTGCCTTGGCACCGGCAACGGTGTACCGTCGGTACCGTGCCTCCAAGGAGGTATGCGAACGCACTTCTCGATCGAGTCGGTGCAGATGCGCGCGTTGAGCGGCATGGAAGTTCAGGAGAACCTGGGATGACACAGTCGCTGCTACTGAGGCTCCAGAATGGTATGGATGGGTGGATGGATGGATGGATGGTTGGTTGGTTGGATGGATGGATGGATGGTTGGTTGGCTGATTGGTTGATGGCAACTTAGTGCTGAATGGTTGGTTGATGGTCACTAGTTGGTCCCACCTTTTCATGACTTGACTTGTCGCAGCACGGGGTAATGGTAGACAACCTGTGATCTTTCACAAGGGTGGAACCAGCTTAAGAGGTCAGGGTTTGTCTTGCCACTGCCAGCTGTTCCTAGCAGAAGATAAGTGTTGGCAATCGATTGCCAGCTTCTCTTGGTAAGACCATCCCCCATTTTTTGATATGTATCTATATATATATAGTTTCCGCTTCTCTTTGGGTATGTGGATTAAGGACAACCATTAGCAGAAGGAGGCGCACAACCAAGAAAGACATTGACCATCATTGGGTCATTGAAAGCATTATGAATCATCTTTAAGCATCATTGACCATCATGGACCATCAAGCACGATTTTGCTTGACCACAAATCGTTGTAGGCCAAGTTAGTAATTTGGCTGATAAGCTCGACTACACTTCGGTACCCAGCCATGCCGTAATTTCTCCGCCATTGTCAGTCCATTGCACTGAGGAAGGCGGACAATCGATGTACGAAAATAGTGAGCCATCCCTACTTTGACCGCTTCATGATGCTGCTGGTCGTTTTGAACTGTATCGAAATGGCCGTGAGTGTGGAGTTCGACCGAGACCGCGATTCAAATACCACCGCGTTGCATACTGCGCTGATGGTGTCGGGGAATTTCTTCTGTGCCCTGGATGGGACGGGGAAAGGGGTCCGGGGCAGGTTTCAAGATGTCGCCTCGTCAATAGGGAGACAATGGACGAGCCAAGCAACGATGGTAGCCACTACGAACAACCATCTCAATCATAGCATCAAATTCCATCCAATCACAGTGTCATTGCTGTGTACACTCTGGTAAACTAGCATAAGCAACGGAAAATCACTGTATTTTATAGGGATTCCCTAGGAAACGATCAATAATTGGTGGATTTGTTTGGCGCAGCCAATCTCTTTGTTCATTGATTTGGTTGGGACTCTGTCGGCGATTTCGGCTTGGCACAGCTCTTGGGTCGCGCGAAGCGAACTTGGAGGGTGATTGATTGTTGGCGGCTGGGACCATGCCCGTCTCCAAGATTCCACTCATTTCATTGCATAGACATATGATATTATGAGAATCACATGTCAAAATGTGCCTGGAGATATGCATGTATTTGCAATTATAATTTTTAGAGATATCACACGTGAAATAACGCACACATGCGTATCCATACACAAAGCTGAAATAATGCTATTGACCATCAGTAACCATCATTCAGTTGAAAGCCTCCTCAGTTGCCGTTTTCTTTGGCCAGTTGAACCAAGCAAAGCATTCTTCCATGTTTACTGCATAGCCCAGGAACCACAAATGATCATGCACGGCCTGTTTCTTTTCTCAGGGATGGAGATGGTGGGACCCAGCAGCGCCTAGGTACGATGTTCATGGCAGAAATTGTGCTCCGCTGGTTCTCATACGCGCGCAAGACCTCGGCATTGCAGGATGGATGGTTTCTGTTCGCTGCTGGGGCCGAGATGACGGGGGGACGGTAGATGCTCACCATGAGGGGTTCGCTACAGAACAGGGGGATTTTCGGTTTCCATCTCAATTGATAATGGCTGATTAATCATGATTTAATCTTGGCTATATAATAATGGCTAATCATGTTGAACAAGTATGGTATGGTTATAGTTAATAATGGTTAATAACTAGCAGGAATCTACCAGAAAGTACATGAAAGTATGGCTCAGAGGTTTAACAACAGCCCCAACAAGGTAAGTGCCAACAAGTTGGAATGCTCATATGACCACGGGTGGGAGAATAGCGAGCAGAAGTTGAGTCCAAGTGCTGGTGTGTTCACCTAGCTAAGTTGTGTGATATGTTGTTGTTGTTGTTGTTGTTGTTGTTGTTGTTGTTAGTTGAGTCCAAGTGCTGGTGTGTTCACCTAGCTAAGTTGTGTGATATGTTGTTGTTGTTGTTGTTGTTGTTGTTGTTGTTGTTGTTGTTGTTGTTGACTACCATTTTATTATTAATCATCACGAAGCCTTATTAACCATAAACCACCAACTGGTGGTTGTTTGCTGTTTTGAATAACCATCAACCCGTAAAGGACCTCTGGGTCTCCATGGGCGGCCTGCCACTGACATGGCGGAACCAACTCGTGATGGCAGACGTTGAAATCAAGCGGCGCCAGTGATGAGTCATGGTGGTTTCGCCACAGATTCCTAGATTTCCTAGGCACAGTCATGGGTTTTATCTTATGTTTATATATTTCATCACCTATGTTTGTTGGTTCTTGGAAATGTAAGTGAAAGATCCATCAGGCATTAGGCATTCTTTCATCATCATTGCCATACGGTTCCTGTCATCATTGAGAGGAGCAGCATATTATTAGCCACCAGTTGTCATTTTAGCTGTTGGGAAAGCGCATCGAACGAAACCAGCATCAGTAGTCCCTGTGTTGATCATGGGTGGATAAGAGATGGTTTTTGCAGCTTTCGCACTTGGTTCCATTCTGAGACGGAGATGGAAGGCATCAGGACCAATTGTGTTTGTTTACCTATCACGAGGGTGCCTCACCTAGGGTATTGGTTGAGAATTGATCACAGCACCTCCGATGAAAGCCTGGTTGCTGTCCACTTGACTTGCGTAAAGCTTCGGAAATATACTCCTGTGAATCACATTCAATCACATTCAATCGTGGCTGATGAACAATGGTTAACGGTGAATCACGATTGACAGTGGTGATGGATGGCTATCAATAATTGTTGTTGATGGTCAATTATATCAATTATACTTGCTGATAGTACTACTTAATACCAGTAAACTATGTTGCTAGCAATGGTACTGGCTGAAAGTACTAGTTTATACCCCAGTTGCTGACTAAAAGGTCAAGACCAGTAAAGCATATGTTCAATCATGATACTGGCTGATCATCATGTTTGATAGTTTGCCGGCCAGCGCCGCCACACCAACACCAACAAGAGTCACCACGATTGTTGTCCCAGTTTCGAGCACCAATTGCAACATGGTAGTTTCTCAAAATAGGGGACCCCCAAAATGGTTGGTTTGTTACTATAAATAGTTAGATGAGGATGATTTGGGGGGGGTCCCCTATGACTTGAGAAACACCCAAAATTGTTGGTTTGTTACTGAAAATGATGATTTGTGGGTACCCCTATTTCGAGAAACCACCAAATAAACTGACAAGAAAGCGCAGCAATGATAGTGAGAGCCAACAGTAAGTCATCCACGAGAGCCAACAGTAAGTCATCCACGAGAGCCAAGAGTAAGTCATCCACGTCGAGATCATCCGTTATTGCTCCAATAATTTGTTTCACACTTAGTTTCCAATCTCTGAGTATGTCTGGGCTTTCTATCAGTGGGGGTAGCCCCATGAGCGGTTTCATGAGTACCAACCTCATTGAAGTAGGCAATTTGTTAGTGTTTTTTGGGAGCCCTATTTGAAGAAACCACCATATATCAATATACTATAATGTATATAAATAGATAAACAGATATGATATATCAATAAGATAAGTAGATAGATAAATAACTAACAAATCAGGGGATAGATAGATCTTCAATATGTGAACATCTATGATCATGTTAACTACTTCCATGTATATCCATTTATCCCTCCAGCCTTCGCTTTCCCCTGGGATGGCACTGGCAAACAGCTGGCCTTCACAGCGGCCGGTCGCTGGTTCCGCAGCGCCGAGGATTTGGCTCTCGTCTTGCTGATGGTGTGGGAGACCTGGGCGATGCCATTTGTTTTGTCAGCGACCTGGCAGCGATGCCGCAGCGATGCCGCAGCCTGGGGATGTCCTACTTGGCCACCCAGGGTTCCGACCTAGCCAGTGACTTGGGGACCCCCAAAGTTATGGGTGGTTTAATGCTATAGAATGAGTCGTGTTGGATGAGTCGGGGGTACCCCTTATTTTGAGAAAGTCACTTCTATACGTGCATGTGTAAAACTATATCATGTACAATAACAAGAAGTACCTATATCGGTACATATATAGATATATGTCTATAAATACATACACGTGTAAATGCATACAATTGTATGTATTTGTATTTATGTATTCATCTACGCAACACCCCAGCCATGAACCCACCTTCGTGAACCAAGCATCACCATCAGCTGAAGATCAATCAATCGTTGCAATGACTAGTTATCAGCCATCAATATTAATTACACCCATTCTTGATGATGAGTACGTTGGATCAATCATGCGAGCCTGGTGCGGCTCATTTATTTGTTAATAGTCAATAGCAATCAACTATCCCCGCATTTCTCATATGTATATAGTTGTACGTTGGTTCACTTTCCCCTCGGGCCTCCACTGGACATGGCGATTAACCACTGCGAATCAGTATCAATCCACTATTATTCACCACGGTTAAGTAACCACCACAATTGTTCATTATCAACCACTATTTACCATTGTCGATTAAGCATTCTTAATTCTTAATCATTCGAAGTCAATTGTTATCGACCACTCTGAACTATGAGGCACCAGTCAATTGCCATTGACCCTTATTAACCAATATTTGATCAACATGTTGATTATGAACTACTCGTTATAGTCAATTGTGACTCAATAATCAATTGTTAACCATTATTAACCACGATTAGTTATTATCCACCATGGTTCACATTGCTTATGAACAATTCACCACCATGGCCCAACCCCTATGAACCACCATGGTCACTAGTAGCCATCAAATTTTAACCACTATGAATCACTATCAAGTATTATTAATACTATTAATTGACCACTATTGTTTACCATTGTTACATGTTGACCACCATGGTTATTAACCACCATTATGAAGCACCATTATTGACCACTAACTATTGACCACTAGGTATTAACCACTGATTATCAACCAGTAATTATTACCCACCCTCAGTAGCCACTATGAACCATTATTAGTGCCCACTATTGGTTGTTATCCATTATGAACTCTAAACCATGAACCATTATTTATTAACAATGAACCATTATTAGTCATTATTGACCATTATTATTCACTACTATTGAGTAACTATTCACCGCCACGGTTCATCACCATGAACTATAAACCATCAACCACTATTCACCTCTATTCACCACTACTAACCACTATTAACCATTACTTACCAATGGGTTGTCCTTGGCACACAAATGTCGGTCCTTCAGCTATTTCAAGTTATTAACCATTAAGCATCAACTATTAACCTCTGTTAAAGCACTACTAACCACTGATAGTAGTTGTATAACCATAACCAAAAATTAGCCACTATTCACCACTAATAACCATTATTAACCACTATTAACCACTATGATAACAATTATCAACCATTTCATTAATCACTATACTAAGCACTATGATAACCAGTATCAACCATTTCATTAATCACTATACTAAGCACTATGATAACCAGTATCAACCATTACATTAGTCACTACTAAGCACTATGATAACCAGTATCAACCATTTCATTAATCACTATACTAAGCACTATGATAACCAGTATCAACCATTACATTAGTCACTACTAACCGCAGGGCCACAACGACGTGAGCGGCGCCTGGCGCATGGCGCGGATCCTGCGCGTGCTGCGCACCGCGCGCATGGCGCGCCTGGTGCGGCTCATGCCGGAGCGCCGTGGCGTGGGAAGGGGGGGATGGGGTGGGTGGGTGGGTTGGGTTGGGTTGGGGTGGGGGGGGGGGGGTTGGTTGGTTGGTTGGTTGGTTGGTTGGTTGGTTGGTTCT